>DWPA01007552.1:0-10252 GCA_018251375.1 Calpodes ethlius | reverse complement strand
TTGAGTAAATTTTGTTTAGGAAAATAACATTTCTGAATAAAAAGATAAATATCGAATCCCAAGACAAACGTTGAAATTAGCACCTGTCTTTAACAGTTCCCATTCAATTATCAAATATCGAAATATATATCGATAAACCGGTACTCTGTTGAATTTGATGGCAAGAGAGAATCGGATATTAAATAAATAAACAATTACATTTCAGGATGCTCTGTATTGCACGGACGGAAACAACACACTCATCATAAATGTCCATCGTCCGAGATAAAACATTTATTTGTTATTTAAATGTGTGATCAATAGGTTGTCAAATACCGGAGTTTGGTTCATATTATGTGTAAATTATTTAAGAGATAATGGCATTGATTGTGGCCTATATCCAGCAATCTTTATATTCTGACAGATAGATGGATTTAAGTAATTTCCAAAGTTTTCATAACCATATTCAATACGAAACGGATCACGTAGGACTATCTAACAGAGACAAATGACCTCGTTCAGCTATTGTGACAAAAACGGTCATATTCACCCTACTAGACGATATTAAAAATGTAAAGTTTGTTTTAATTTTTATTCATAAACAAATGGTTAAGGTTCTGTTGGAAATAATCAACATTCAGATGAGGTGTACCATATTAGCTACATCATAGGATGTTATTGGTCGCCGATGCAGTTTATTTTGACATACAATCCTCAGTACATTCCTCAGTGAAACGCATACAATCCTCGTATTACTGGTATCTTCAATTAGTAAAAGTTAATGCATATATTCATCGTGTATTATTGCCTATACAATTTCTTCATTACCAATTGACATGTCGTGTGTATTAGCGCGTTGATTAACATAAAAAGGTTGACAAATCTGTAACAAAATTACCACGAGTATCGAATCAGTTGAAGGTCTTAGTTGCAAACCGTCTAGCTCCTGTATAGATCACTAATATACAACTCAAATAAAGCACTACCTATTATAGTTTTAATGAAAATAACAAATAAAAATTTCAAGGCAGATTAATAACATTTGTTTTATTTGTAGTGATAGATTTATAGATGTACGATCCCGAGTTCACCCCAGAGCGTGTTACGCAGGGAACAAATTAAACCGGCTGTAAGGAACTGGGTTGGCTTGTCAATCAATCACTTTTTCTCCTTCAATCTCGCACGTCACTTGCTTAGTGCGGCGGTCTATTAGACGTTGCGTCACCACCACATCTATACGAGTTACTGGTGTTAGAAATACGTTTAAGATGACTTTGTTGTGCTATAGAAAAACTAAATCTTTTAATATTCACTAAGAGGTGGGAACTTTGACGATAACTCGGCTTGACAAGCGTGGTCTGTGTTCAATTTGGAGTGAGCTTTAATTAACATAAAATAAGTGTTTAATTATTGTAAAATATTTGACATAACTACGTCCCACGATACAAATATTTTTACTGTGAAGTATGTATGCGTGTTTTAACTCTGTAATATTACATCTTCGTGGACTTTCAAATCGACCTGAAGCAGGAGTTTTCATGATGGTTCAAATTGAATGAATTTGAATGTGGTTGGACTAAAAATGAACCTAGTTATTTACGTATTCAAAATTAATCATTACTATTAATTTATAATTCTATTTATTTATTATTAATAAAGGGATACCTTTTAACTCCATGATAAATCAAAATAAAAACAAACATTGCTGAGCGTTATGTTAAGATAATTAATAAAGGATAGGATTATAATTAAATGTCAATACCAAGACAGCATCTAGCGAAACATGTTAAGTGAATGAAATAAAAGTTCCAGCTAAAACTCTTTAAAAATAAAAGAACAAAAGTAAAAGCTAACAGCAGTACAAATGGTTTTAGATTTGTGGAGTTGAGAATTTACATCCGGCCGATTGCCAAGCCGTTGTGATGTTCCTCTTAGTTTAAGCCTAAGAGGCGCCTTCTCCTAAACGCTTACGACGGAACAAATGTAATACCTCTCGTCGAATTGCCCGAATTGTTTCCTCTTTTAAGTCTTGTTATCCTTTTTTGTATCTTTATGGCTCAGAAATTAAACGGATAACGAATTTCTTTAAATTTAAAAATAACATGAGCATTAGAAATACTTTTTGCGTGTATTATGTTTGATATATTTTTTTTATTTAATATTACGTGCATAAATTTGATCCTGTTAATACATAAACTTTTTTCTGAAAGGTAGCTTGAATTAGATCGCGTAGTATTATCTATGTTTAATTAAGGTTAATTATTCGTTCAAGAATTATAAGACCCTTTGTTATTTTTTTTAGGTACATGTAGTTATTTATTTAAATTTACAGTCGTTGTAGGAAATTGTATTCAGTAGATTTCCAAAGGCCGATCTTTACCCAATAAATTACTGGCCGGCCGTACGTTACTCAATTCTCCGCCGCCACGATCGGAATAACGCTTTTAAAGAATTAAAAAATTAAAATGTAAAAAGCAAATGGCGCTTCAATTCTCCGCTCGGAGTGTATAATTAAGAAAATTACAAATGGCAAGTGAAACAAAACCACGCGGTAATAGCGAGTTGAAGACAGCCTTTTATTCCCATTCGAGACGATTTCACTTCAATGGAGCTGGCCCAACGCTCCTTCTAATTCTATAGCCACTCGTGGCGCTCGACTCGATGATACAGAGCCTCGTAAAGCGAATGTTTTTTGTCTCATTACGAGTGCTCGGCGCGATAATAACACACGTGAGGAGAGGCTACCGTGAGCGAGGGCGCGTCGTGGTTATTAATTATTCAAGTGAATCTTCTATATCGATGCTGTGGACGCAGGCTTACATAAGTTAATATTTTAAAAGACTATAAACACGCGTTTGTGCAATCAATTTAATAACTATTCTGTTTACTATTAAGGAGCTTCCTGATCTAAGGCCAATCGTAAATATAGTATCAAGTCAAATTTGTTATAAAAATGCATTGTCATCGCAACTAAATGTCAAAATTCCACTTCGCAGAATAAGAGGAGATAGTTCTAATTCAGCAAGATTTGACTGAAACAAAAATAGTACCTAACAACAAAAAGGCTATGTTCTTGAAAAGTTTTACAGAGAGTAAAGTTAAGATCAAATTTAGGTATGGAGTCGTAATTTGAGGACAATTTTTTTGGCTGTGTACCTGTAACCTTAAACAAAGGTGAACATGATTCTAAGTTATTGGAGCACTTACGTTCTCGAGCATCTTCGTTTGCCTTTCAGACATAAAACAAACTAATTAGTAATACGCCGACGACAAGGAAGTTTCGTACCTCTAATGATATTCCACGTATAATATATTTTACACACAACTAACTAACCGATTCAGCGATAAGACGGAATTGGAGTCACGGATTGGGCGCGAGCATGCGCGGCTCCGCATTTAGATTAAGTGGAAGATAAGGAAGTTTAGTGCGTTCCATCGATTGGCTGCCGACATTAGCCTGCTCTAAATACTAACGGCAGTCGACGCTCTTTTTATCACCCTACAATACAAGTACAAGTTGTATAAACACAATAGAAGGAGCGATTCCACTCTGTACTAATGTTTATTACAAGGTACCGGTCGCAAACCTTTTGCGTTTCCATTCCAAGTACTTTCGAGTAACACGTCGTAAGTTAGTTCTTAATGATATTGACTTGTACTAAAGATAGATAGCCCCTTTGTCCCAATATCTATCCAAACTGATACTACATAATTCAAAGTTTACTTTTTTTTATTTGAATTTCACAAAATGTTACTTTACTTTTACTGATTATAATCACCGTGAGGGCAGACAGCAAATCTAAAGTATAGTTTTGGGTAGCCGAGTATGTTTTATATAGTTTCTGCTCAGTGAAGCCCACGCAGAGGGTCCGACCAGTATATTTCAGATTAAGTCACGGATAAGGAAGTTTGTTCATCGATTGACTCGCTAACATTAGACTGCTCTAAATACTAATGGGTTCCGGACCTTGGGCGGCTTACCGACGTCTGTCCATTTGTTTGATGTCGATGCCCTTAAAGTTGCGGATGGAATATTTCTTGTAATCGTAAACACACACCGATAACTCTGTGTGTATCAGTTTTAATATACTAGGTAAATTATGACAATTACTAGGGTTGAAATATTTTAAGATTATAAGAAATAAATTAGGCACTATTTATGTGAATTCAATTCGTAAAGTTTAAGAGCACAAAACAATCATCAATCTGTACAATTAGATTATAGAAAGAGAAAAAAGTATGGGTGAAATTAAAAATATCTAAGTAGAAATCGTAGTACGTACTACAAGTTACTACACTTGACTTTAATTTGTACTTCAATATTAATCCAATTTACTGTATGTATAATGGAATTAATTTGTAATACAGTCATTGCTTTCATGTTTTTATTAACTTAGTCAAAAAGAGTAAACTCCAGCCATTTATGTAAATTGAAGGAAATTTGATTTTATACTCATACAAGCTTTTATTTTTATTTTAAGGCAGTTAGATTTTGGTATTATTTTAAAATATAATTTAAATTAGTCTCTGTAAATAACAAGTACATTACTTAAAAATCGATCTAACTTCGGGTACCTCAATCCCGGCCGGGCTTGCGCGACGGCGTCCCGTTCCGCCGGTCCCGGTGGTCCCGGGACAATTAGCGATCCATTAAAACTTCAAAATTGTAATCTAGTAGAGTTGACCGCTAGGCTCGCTGACGTCACGATACCTAGTCGTAACCATAAACTAGACAAACTCAAACATTGGTCCCGCGCCAAATGTCAAGCGGGCTAAAACGCGAAATAACATTTCCAGCACCATTGCCGGTCACAAATTCGTTCAAATATCGGCCTTAACACCGTGACAATAGAAACCAAGAGGCCCGCTCCATGAAATGCAACGACCATAAAAGTTGGAGCTGAATTCCGTAAAAATATTCTCAGTCGAATACAATACAATAAACAATGGTTATTTAAAATGGCCATTGTGGTTGGCACAAAACGAAAGTAACGACTAAAATACGGGAAAAGTTGTCTTTTTAATATAATTGCTAATTATTGTTAATGTTCTAGTTAGGAGAAATGGGGTTTTGTATGTTGGCCGGATTTAAGTAAAGAGCGAAAACATTTCAAAACATATTTTAAACGACTGCAAAAGAGGAAGTTTCTTTGTTTGACTGCATTCCTTGGAAAGTGGTTAAATCTTAGGAACATGCGGTTGAGAAAGCAATTAAATCTATTTACTAAATTACATGTTTTTGTTTATACTACGTAAATATTAACAATATATGTAACGTATTATAAACAGACAGATTATGTATATAGGCAGACTGCACACAGCTGTTAAAATGATGCATATTTCATTTAACGTACATACTGACATCAATAGATGTGGTCGTAGTGAGAGTGGCATTCGACACATTCGGGTATAGAACTATCATTGAACGACAACAGCCCGAGTGTAAACACGGTATCCATTACGACGGCAATGTAAACCAACACTCGTCACTCGTATCTCGAAGCATCAAAACATAAAACGGCTCGAACACAATGCTGTAAGAAAAATCCATTTTTATGTATAAACGCGCAAATCAGATAATCCAAATTGCTTTTTAGACGTGAACTCAATTTTGACGTGTATTCCACTTTATCGAGCGCAGATAAATTGAGTGAGATACGAGCGGGCCTACTTAGCTGCGAGGCAATAATGTATGGGCGAATGCTGAGTAATGTGGACTACGTAATGTTATGTGATCTGATTTTTCTTTACGTACCGGTGATGTTTCGGTGGGTACTTGGGGTTCAGGTTATTGAATACTTGCTTAATATTATGTCAAGTGAACACATTTACCTAGTATAGTGGTACCTTATACCTCTGAAGTTATATTTGTACATGATTATCTAGTTTTGTTTTGATTAAACATGTGGGTACAAAGGTGACGTTGAGGTTTGACCTTCAGTATGTCGTTTGTGTCCAAACAGACCTTATACCGAGATTGGCAGGTTGCGTACACTTTGTTCACTTTATAAAACTGTAACGCGTCCAATTATTTTTGAAAACTTTATAATTATAGAGCTCAAGCCATGTTTGGCTAGTTTTATTAATACTTATAAATACTACTTAATATCATGGTTCATTATTTTATCGCGAAAAATTTGTCTATTTCGGAAAACGGGTGTTCTATTAAGAATTAGATTATTTTGTAGTTTTATCTCTCATAAACTAAAATAATTTAGTAATAATTTGGTAATCATATCAATTTTGTTATAGAATTTAGCATTTGTAAAACCTACTTGAAAACGTAAATCGATAGATCGCTGAAAGAAGTGGGAGCGGGCTACTATTGGCGACTTACTCATATCGTATAAAGCGTATCACTACCCATAATTGTCCCACTGCTGAGCTCGGGTCTCCTCTCGAACTCTCAGGTGTGCAGGTTTCCTCACGATGTTTTCCTTTACCGAAACAAGTCATAATGAACTAGTAATACGCACATAACTTTTTGAAAATTAGGGGAACGTGAACGATTCAAACTCACGCCCCTGCATTCGGGGAACCAACGTTGTACGGGAACCACTAGGCTATCACTGCGTGCGGAACACGTATAATTCATAATATAAACTATTATTTTTGCTATAGAGAGCGGTAGTTTAGCAAACACAACAAACAGTGCAGGTCGTGGGTGGCGCATGGCGTGCCGGTCCTGCACCTTTGGCAACGGCAGAAAAGACATTTGGCACCTTTCTCGGCGGTATATTGAAACTGCAATGGCGGAACTTGGCTTTGTGTACCGGAGAGAATAATTAATAACAACAGCCCGAATCGGCAACGGCGTGCTGCATGTGGCAAATATTATGTCGGAAGTTCCCTTCGCACCAACTATTATAATAAGGACATTTTTTAATCTTTTTTAATAATAATAATGATCATATCACGGAAATTGCTTGATTATCACACGTCAAGAGGATTAAGTAGCCATATTATGTTATGTATTAATAGGTCACACGTGCTCACTTCTCAAGTTTTAACTGTTGCAAATATATGTCAACGATAGATGCTGAAACCGCGGTCCAAACCGACACTTCGAAGCCACCATTCTGTTCCGAACGTGATCAAAACTTGTTATCTCTTCAGTTTAACTGTAAGTTACCAGACGAACGGAACATAACAAATAGCGATGGGTTGATGACTGGAGTAGGATGGTGATGACATTGAGTTATACAAATATAGGACGAAATATGGTTGTCCAGCTCCACCGTTAGTTCGAAACCACAAAGAATATTTGAGCAAATGTTTGCTAACATGCAACCGGGTTAAAAATAAAACGCTTTGTAGCAACTTCGTTATTCTTTGCTAATTGGCAATAGCTTCTATTTTATTTTTATTTTTCTTTCTTTCGTAAAAAGATAAGAGCAAAGTATAAAAGAAAGAGGTTGTTGTCGGTAGCAATAAATAGGCAGGACGTTACAACTAATAAAAATATTTTCTTTTTTAACTTTTCTTCGTGTCTTTTATGTTACGTTGTTTATAGAAAGTGGTGACTTATTATAAAGCAGCTAGACTGTTCGTTTGTCCGCTATTTACATAAAAACGGCCAAACGCGCGCTTTATAGTATTCCGTAGCTGTGAGTCGATCGACTACTACTTGTTAAATTGCAAACTCTAAATGACCGCCATAGTTTTCCTTTAAAGTTTAACACAATGTACTACTTTCGTAAACTGTAAGAATTGTCCAACACCTACCATTTATCTGACAGATATGGGGGGGGGGAGTATTTTATTAAATCAAGAAATAGTCTTCGTTATTTGATTTTTGAAACATTTTTAACGTTATCCCATACTATTGGGTTGACGGAAAAAATGTCTCTGCACTTTGCTACGGACGGGTGAATGAATGGGCATGACGAAACGACGCGATGATTAAATAAACATTCTTATTCGAACATTACCTGATTCTGATCCTGATTCCCTAATCCTTGATTCTTGATCGAGGCCGATTATTTAAGAGATCTTTGCCACTTGTGACAGAGATAATCTTGGTGTATAACTAAGTATGAGCGTTTCCAAGTGCAGTTTTATCCAACTATTCGATCACGTGCTAGCGGCCGCGGCGACCCGACCGTCGCTCATCTCTCCCTTTCCGCGGTGCGGCACCAGATATTAGCGTCGTTCAGTAATTAGCCAACATGTTTTATACCCCGCGTGGCTCCGCACCGCCCCGCACGCAACCGTGCTGTTTGAAGATGCATTTAGTAATGAAACAGCCTACCTACTGTAGGCATTGCTTATTTTAACCTAGTTTTCTTTTAGTGCATGAAATATGAAACCGCGGTAATGTTTACAAAATTGTAATACCTGCATTCATAATGTACATTCTCGTGTATGAATTCATGCGGGCACACTGGAAAATGTTTTAAACAAGAAAATAAGGTTTCGGGATTGTGAGATTTTTAATAAAGGTGCTTTATGCTGTTTCGTAAGTACCGACTAATGGCTGAGAACAAGCGATATGATTTAACATTATTAACGAAATCAATTATTTGACATGATTCTTTGGTGTATAGGTTTCATTTTCACGTATTTTATCTCTCTGCAAGTCTTATAGTAAAACTACTAATTATTTCGGATGCATAATCCCATTTGAAGACGGTATTAGTTCATTTCTACTTGTTAGAAGCAAAGCAAATGTTCGAATTCGAACTTGCGAGCGTTTTGAAAGTAAACTTTATACATACATAGTTACAAAACGCATGTAATTGTCTCACGTCAGCTCGCAGTTGTTAATAAGTGCTAATTGAATCTACAAGGTATATTTAATATTCCACTCAAATAGGGTATATTCCATGACTTTATGATATACTCGTATTATAGGTCGATTTGAGTACAATTTTCTAAAAAAAATCATCGACAAATATTAGCTTGCCTCGAGAATTAACAATAGATAAAATTCTCATTTTATTATAAAAACAATTAGTACTACTTAATTATCTCCTTAGGATCTTTTACGTTAGGAATAATTCTTAGGTATTTTTATTGCTTGATGTTTTTGATGTCTTATTGTTTAGCAAATTAAAATAAACTTACTGAGTTAGCGGTGTTGACATTATGGAAACATTTCGGTTCTACTTTGCAAAATGAGCTCGTTAATCACCTAGCAACGCAAGAGACAAAGGCTAAATTGAACACACTCAGACAGGCAAACGCACAAACGATTATGTATACATATAAATAACCTTTTGGAGATGGAACGTCGAATATGACTATAGTGGCAAAGATACAATACAAATGGAACATAAATAAACATTCAAGCAGCAAGGTAAGGTAGTATCCAAGTTTCGATTATCTCGGATCCGGAATATCGAGTGGTGCAGACCTAGCCTTTGACCTGACAAAAAGGTTTGCCCTCAATCCGCGGTCCGAGTAATTTGCTGCGAGCGACTTCTAGCGAACCCTAACGAAACCAATTTGCGTGTTTTATGTTTTTTTGGAACGGCATTCAATTGAAATTCCAATATGGCAATGGGTGATACTAAGGGCAGCCTTAACACAGAAACATTTATTTTCATTAAATTAAGAAATATCGACCCTATTCTCATGATGAGAAGGCATTAATGAGTCCCCTGCTTGGTGATAGGATTTGCTTAAGTCAGGCACTAAACCACACTTCCTTTTATTTCTTCTCTGTTGGTCTCTATTCTCGGTCAGCAAAGCCACGGTGATAATTTGGTATTACTGATGTCGACGGGCGACGGTGACCACTTACCGTCAGGCGGCTATTAAGCTCCTTCGGTTATTCAAGTAAAAAAATATCGACCAAATTGTGTACTTTAATATGAAAGAACATTGTTTGCTGGGCTAGAAAATTTGTGTGAGTTATTTCCGTAAAGGTGAAGTGCACGTAAGTACGTATATATTACATTCCACACAGTTGATTCTTATATTGAGTATATGAAGTCTTTATAATGTATCGTAGTGTGATTATACTTCACAAATTAAAAGGTGGAAAACTAAAACGTGCATGGTTCACCCGAGGAGGTACCATCACCTCATCCAATTCTGCCGTATAATAATTGCTTTATAGCAATTATGTTCCAGTGTAAACGTTACTCTGGGATGCTGTTTATGCTTATGCAAAAGGCGATCATCTGTCATCACGGGTTAGGAAATCACCTGTGTCCAACTTAGAGTGGGACACATTAGTAATGATTACTAACCGATCAGTTATTTATACTAACTAGCAAGACCTACAATTACAGTCCTAACGTCCAGAATCCTCTAACAAATGAATAAT
>DWPA01007551.1:0-10252 GCA_018251375.1 Calpodes ethlius | reverse complement strand
GGAGGGGGGGTTGAGCGCGGGGTACGGGGAGGGAGCGCGCGGCCGCAGCTCCAGTGCGCACCGGGTCGCCGCTGAGGCGCGAAGTATCGTCGCGAGTGTTGTGAGTGAGCCCTTACGTGGAGTTTACCTGCGATTTCCCGGAGACAGGACGAGGGTGAGTACGCGTCGAAAAGGCGCAGCCGCGGGTAGAGGGGATCCCTCCCGTCACGATGCGCCTGCGCATCTCGGGATCGAGGCCGCGCAGAGAGAGCGCTGCTTTCCCGCGACGTCACTTCCCCGGTGATTCCTCATATCGAAACAATGCATGAGATCGAACCGTTCATCTTTCACCGAGTGTTCGCTATATTCACTGCGCCGGTCAAGCGAGAGACACATATTTGTAAATAGCAGCCTCGGACGACGCGCGACGTGAAATGCGACGTCTTTGTGGCAGATTAACGGTTAGGTCGTCATTCACCGAGTCGGTAGCTTCGACACATAGTTACAATGAAAGGGAATTCAATGGGTTCGTCACAATTTTCCCGTATGTGCGCCTATGCCTAAGCGACGATGCGAGCGGCTGCGGGCGCGGGCGCTAGATGGCGCGGGCGTGCCGTTGCCGGTCGTTGCTCCGGACTTGACTCTTCACTCACCAGAATTCTAATGACTGCAAAATATAATAATTACAAATCGTCGCGTTTTTTTATATCACTAAAATTGAATTACTATCTCGTGTCCAGACCGTAATTGCAATAGCATGGACTCCGTGGGTTACTTACTTAGTGAATTCGATTGGACGTTTTATATGGAATCTGTTATGAAACGGAAGACTACACCATACCAATAAGCAGACTGTATATGGAGTTCCCGTGGCAGTCCCGCCCTATCCGCTATGCGCTACACCCGTCGCTGCGTGACTCTCATGTTAAAAACTGCCTCTACAGGAAGTCCATTTAAAGACGTATATGCATGACAACTACTATAGTAACACTTAAAACTATCGCAGTGAATAAATGATGTAGAAGTAGTTTCGTCAATACGAGTTCTGAGCACCGACGACCGGGTAAAATATCTTTTAAGATCTCGCCGTACAGGAACATCAATAAAAATACATGAAGGTATTTATTATGATAATCATTTTTAATATAACTCAAATCGACCGATGCGAGACGATAAGGACAATCTAATCAGAATCTAATATCAAGATTAACATAACGGTTATCGCTTAGCATATTTTAATTTCGTCCGCCGGTCGACTGGCCGCAGGACGCAGGACGTAGGACGCAATTTAGTGACAGTTAATTAAGTCCTCCTCGGAGTCCCCCCGTGGCCGGCCCCAACATACTATCCGTCACCTAGCAAGGACCATTAGTCTTCCAGCTATTATTACATTGATTGTCATCCGGAGGTATGTTTATCGACCCGATAACTGTCTTATCTCTATTAATATCAATAACAAACGGGTAATTACCCTCATTTGTGAATTCATGTCTAATCCATTAAATTATATATAATTTTATGACCTCTTGGTATTATTGTAAGTTTTGTAACAAATTATAGCCAGTAGTAGTTAGTGCCAATTCTCACTGACTGTACACAAAATATTCAGAAAATGCGTCATCGAGATCAAACATTAGTTATTACAACATAAGTAAAGCGATCCATCCAACCTGCGATAAGCTCGCTCATTCACAAAGGGAGCGAGTGCAATTTGAAATTGGTATATGCGGTATATTTTGATCTTCTTAATATATCAACATACACCTGCTCGTCCTGGCTGACAGACCAACGCCGCACCGAAATCGCTATATTATCGGGAGACTCGAATTATTTATCGTCGATTCCCATTACGTACATGACTCACCCACCAAGAACAGATTTTTGGAAATTCTACACCAAAAATAGTAAAAGGGGCGATGATTATTGTATGTGGCTCGGACAGTTTTAAAGTTAAATTAATGAAAATTAATAAACTTGGTGTTCCAGGTATGGTAGGAAATGTATTATAGAATTATCAGAAATTTCACCCTCTGTATGGAGATTTGATGAAACCGACACTGATTCATGTGAAACTGCGTGAATAATGTTTAGCAGAAATAGACATTTACGAACAGGAATGTACAGACGAAACCGCTAATAAGTTTGGATTTTGCTTTATGGTGGCGTCATACACCGAGTATAAGACCGAACACTTCGAGAAACACCGGGTATCATGGTGCACCCGGACCGCTGCCCAGCACACGCGATGGTCATGTACACTCTTTTTATTCGTTTATAACTTCTGTTTACATCATATTTAAGTAGCTTTCGCGTTCAACGTTCAACAGCCAATTTAAAGTCTGAATTTTCGTAGGTTTTAATTTCAAAAATCGATTTGTATAAAGTTAATGTTACCCCTTAAACATAGCCGCTACAACTGACACACATCACCAAACATGTAAGTTACCTAGGATAATTAACCCAATACGATAAAATATTTTTTGCGTGAACAAGATTCCAGCGTCTCCTCGTACCGAGGACGGCAATAGAGATGGTAACTATTTAGCGTCACCTTGCCTCGCCAGCGCCGGCCGTGCTCCAGTGGCTTTATTCCGCTGAGTGCATGTAGTCATCGTTTCCATTTATAACTCGAGGGTTCGCTACAATCTACAGATAATCATTAATATTGTAGAAAGTGTAGGAGGATAGCCTAGCAGGCCGGGATTGAATCCTAAATTCTACTTTATAATTAAGTGCCTAAGGTTATATTGTTTATAGTTGGCGATAGCTTTTAGAGATTACTATGGGGTCTGCTAGAAACATGTAATATTTTTATAATTATATCTTTACCAGCGGAAAGTGGCATGATTTAGTAAGTTGGTTACGTCTACGCAAGGTGCAGCTTAATTTTACGAAGCCTAGTGTACGTGAAAGCATAGAAATAATAATGCTGCCTCCAGTTCCGCATGGGTTGGTAGCTTATTCTTTTAAATGAGATGTGCTCAGGAGTTTCTTCTTCCGCGTTTCTTTTCGTCAACGACGGTATGTATTTAAACATACTTAAATGACTAGTTAGAGTCACAATGTTCACGGTTGTCGTCGTCACGTAACTGCGGTCTCCCTGCCGGCGGGTGGCGCGCGGAGACTTAACCTGACGATACATACTTCATGCCGGTTTCACACACACCGCACAGCCTAGCCCTTGCGTTGACTCGTTCATCATCGCGGAGTCCGTCGCCGTCCGTCACTGCGGTAAATTTAATAGAGTGGTCAGCGAACCAGCGTTTCACAACATTCTCGTTCGCGGAATTTCAATTAATTCCGTTTACAATATTAAGAAATTCGAGTTAGACAGTTTCACTCGATAATTGTGAGGCTGATGCTAATGACGGCCGACATCAATTATAACACGAACCACTTGTAATAATTTACGTACATTCCAAAGTAAATTCGATAAGTTCGCTTTCATCATAACATATTTGCTAACGTGTGTTTTAATTGCCATTGAGTCACTCCGGACGGCTCGAGTCGAGTGTCATTTGGCACCGACGTTGAATTAGAAACCGGACACCATCAAGATACTCAATTAAGACGTTAACGTCTCATGTTTACCAACGTGCACGCCCGCGCCGGGGAGCGGGGGGAGCGGGAGCGGGCGCGGGCGCTGGAATAGAACATCGCTGGGTAAACGGCCGGTGATATTGTTCAAGTGAAAACGACACTGTTTGCCGTTCTTTATATTTATACACGTTAAGTTTGACGACGTGTCTGGCCGACGGCGCCGTAGCCCGTTTGATGGTGACCCTCCGATTCGATTCCCGGGTAGACGTGACAGATACATACATTAAGAGTTGTATTTGTGTTGTAGCTCGTAATGCATCGTACTTAAAATTCTGTTACTGGACTGATTGATATACCTAATAGTAAGTAAACTTAAAAAGTTCGTAACTTGGTAACTTTACCAAGTTACAAAGTTACGTTAGAATTTGATGCATTACTTGAATGGAAAATCAAGAAAATTTCTTTACAGTATTACGTTACGAATAAACCTGTAAACTCTGATGTGATATGGTTCTGTCGATCTAAAGGACTGACCAGTGAAATAGAGAAACGATTTCTTCAGGTTCAATCAATGTCAGTTGTTAAGTGAGAATTGCAGATGTAAGCAAATATTGGTTACGCATGTCGCGGAACTGTTCAATAAAGATAACACGACACATTCGCACGTCGCGGCGGCGGCGGCGCGGGCGGCGGCGTGTTACGACGATCGGTCGAGGGGGAAAACAGTGATTGAGTAACATTGGCATTCGTTACGCGCGTCGCGGCTAATTGCACCCGCTCCCCCGCCCCCCTCCCGCCGGCTCCGACCCGCGGGAAACCGACACGTCGGCGGCTTGGAGCGTCCTCTTAATAAAAGACATCAACGACCCATCACAAGTTTGCTAGGCTCAAATCCTCTCTCCTTCATACCGCTGACACTAAGCTAGGACGTGTTATACTGGATTATTTTTATGCCCAATGAGTCTTGATCGCGGTTTTAACTTCAATATAAAATTGTCAGTGTAAATAACCTCGCGATGTTTCTCAATTAGATCATATTAGACTAATATTTTTCACGTAAACAGCCGATAAGCGAGCTGATGGTCCACTCGACGGTAAGTGTCAGCGGAAGGAAGGACTGGCTGACTACAACATATACTTTATCTGACGCAAGCATTAATCTACTTCCGATCCACAATCAACAGTAACTTATTTTGGGCCAACTTCTACACGTGGCAACCATATCCGACGAGATGCCTACAGGGCCTTTATGATCGACCAAGATTCTTAATACTAGAGTAATTATTCACAACTAGCGATGCATCTCTCGACAAGTCAATCCGAAGCCCACTTTTTAAATTAATATTGGAATTTAAAAGCGCAGTGTAAACTGATTCTAGGTTTTTGAGAAGTCATATAGAAAATTAACCCGATATTTTGAGTTTTCAAGAACGTGAATAAATTGTCAGAGATAAATCAAACGACGCAAAAAAGCGAACAACAAATTTCTAACAGAAATTCTGTGGCCTTGATTGGAAATTTGTCGCAAATCAATTTTAGATCGAATACCAAACAGCAACTTGATTTCATTATCGCGTTAAGAATCTGTAATATAATAGATAAAGAAATAACATTTTATAAATTAGAAACTTCCTCCGACCATACTATCTGGCAGCCGGCCGTCCGACGGAGTATGTCTGTGGTGGGGTTACATTTTTCTCGTGCCTCAAATCTAGATATCATAACCAATATTGGTACGTTGAGTCGTAAAAATCGTCATGGTACTGACGCGACTTATTGATTTTGATTCATAAACTGTTTAAATATTTGGTTCTGACATCATTCTAGAGCACACACTATGCTCCAACGAACTGTGTCCGACGATCCTTATCCAGCGTCTATCATCGTCGGCCAGTCAATTGGTTGGAAGCTGCTCGTTACGAGGCGAGGGAAAGTGCGGAGAAACCGCTCGCTGCCCGCCGGGGCCGAGGGGCCGAGGGGCCGCGGCCGCCCAGCACCCAGAACCTGTCTCGCGATTCGAGAATGTTAAACGCAAACATTGCGTCTTTACACATATCAGATAATCATTTTCATATTCGTCATCCAGGTACTTTAGCGGCGTGAAACCTGGATGCCAGGAAAATCGAGACTAATTAATACCCAACTAGATGTCATAAACTGTAGCTTTTGTATGGATACTGGTTAGTTAAACATTATAAATCATTCTATCTTCATGTAGGAAATATTTTATAATTTATACCGTTCGGTACTTTAAAAAAATGCACTTACCATTTTTTCAGAGAACGACAAAATTTTGAGGATTTCGGGTTTTTATCATTATTTAAAGTGGATGGGGGACTACATATATATTTAAAAAGCGGACATTATAGTGAAAAAAAATCATTAAAATATATTTTAACCCCGACATGTAGAGTAAGAATGAGTTTTATTCGTCGTTCGTGACATAATCACTGTAACGCGGAATAGACTAGTATAACACAACATATATAACACTATAACTAGCAATTTACAACTACAGGACCCTGCTACGCGTGTCCCGACACGTGATCCATGCTTTGTTTCTACTTTCTCGATGGCAATAATACAAATGGTTTTGATTTCACTCCATAGCATTGACATATAAATTTCAAGTGCCCGCGCTTTCAACCAATAGCAAAGCATTATCCACGCGCATGCGTGACGCGCCACGTGGAGCTCCACATGAGGAAGCCAAATTTTTAAAAAAGAATTCGATTCACGGCAAAATTTTCCTTAATGTCGCAATCTACATAAACCAATTGTATAAAACCAAAAATCAAAGTTAATAGTGTGTATCGTTATTGATAGCGATATAACCGATAGTGTCGATGGCTGATAGTTCGCGGGACTGTCGATGAAAAACAAATTATCGATAGTATTGAACGTTAATACAATTGATATAATTGATGTGCTAACAGATTTCTGAGGTGAACAATCGCTAATGAAACTATCGACAGTTATACAACGCCACTTGCTACTGCTATCATTTCGCTGTACAACCAAATTCACGTGATCGGCTTGTGACGCGTGGTATGGTTAACTTAGGTCAGGGTTCGAAACTTGGATGCTGGAAGCGTATTTCTTTAGTTGCTGAGCGGCCTTATCGTTGACGGTCGGAGTTGTGGGCACTAAAGCGATCACCGATAGCCGCCATCTGTACTTTTTTGCTCCACTCAGAACAATGACAGACCGACCCCTTTCAACGATTCCTATAAATAGGAATGAGTAAGTAACCGTTGCGTTACTGGTGCGGGGAGTATTTGAGAACGGTACCGGTCGTCGGGTTGCTGGTCCTGTAATAAAAGCTGACCGTTGCTGCCAGAGTACTGTGGGTTAGTCATGGCTCCGTCGACGCATGACCGATTAATAAACTGTAATTATGAAACCGAGACAGTATGCTATCGGATCGAATTAACTGTATACAATCGGCGCAACTGATCTGTGTTGATTGTGTGCGCTTTATTCGATCCGCGTGACGTTCTCGCGTATGGTTTAAAGTGAACATTTATGTTCTTAAGTTAACCTAAAGACTAATACTTCTGTCTCCGGCCGGTACGAGAGCAGGTTGTAGGAACATTGTTGTCAAGGTGTTTTCATTGCCAAATCGCAGATTCCATCGGCCGGCCGCCGCCGCCGCATTCCTCCGTGATGACGCGGCACTCCGCACTCCGCACTCGGCACAACATAGCACGCCGTCCAGTAGGGTTGTCACACTCACTTCCAAACCAACCATAAACAATAATTGGTTTCATGCATAAACACTACGAATAAGATCACGATCTCACTGCACCAAGTGAGCATCTAAATATTTTCAATGAAACGACATTTAAAAAACTATGACATTTAACGAATATCTTGTCTACGCTCGCATTGATTACACCGTTATCAACTGCACCGAGCCGCACGTCAGGTAATACACCTTTTATAATATTGTAGACTTTGTAAATTGGGTTGCAAGAGTCCGGAGGGTACCCAGTTACTGAACTCAAGACGGTTGTCTCCTGAGTAGTGCTAAAAGCACAGCAATTCCGGTGGAAAGCTATAACATTGGTTGCCGTTTCAGGTCGACACCCTCTAGATGAAGCTCTGCTCTGCCGAACAATACATCGTATTCCGGTATGATGTCTAATGAAATCGAATGGGGGATGGATCTTCCTCTCCATTGATGCATCGGTTGTGACAGTGCGGAGAGCACTAGCTGAACGTAGACTGTTAAACAACGAGGGCCCTATTAGTGGGACAGCCATTCACGATATATTACCCCGCTCTCCGCAAAAATCCCGATGAGGCTGCGTCATACCGGTAGAACATCGGATCAGGGGACCTGATGGCGATCTTTCTCAGATTAAGTCCCTTCATATACTACGTTACATGTTGTTTACTTTGATATCTAAAGATACAGATACAGGTAGAAAATCATGAACCATTGTCTATGGAATGGCTTACGAACATGTGGGCTTTAAGAGCCGTATAAGAGCATTACAGTAGGCACTGTGCAACTGTCATGACGACTAGTTTTGTATATCTTACCCAGCCTCGGCGTTGCGGCCCGCGCGCCCTCTGTCGTGCGGTGTGGGGTATCGTTTATCTCGCTAATGAGATATCGGAATGTGATTGCGCAAGCGGCCCTTCCCGCGCCCCCGCCGCACCCTCACCGCGCTCGCCCCGCCGCCGTCACCGTGCAGGTGACAGGATTAGCGAGTCCACACAATATTATCATATTAACTATAAAATACGTCAATTAAATCTAATCGCCATTGTTTCCGTTGTAGATAAGTTTTCAGCTCTAATTAAAACGAAGTCAACATCCTTTTGAGGTCAGCTAGGTCGAAGCGTTCTATGTCCATCTAAGTCGTAGTACATAATTATAGTGGTCACATCGGTACACGCCGAGCTCGGTCGTACCACGGACCTGCCTGTAATGCAAGCAATAAAATTTAATCTCACGAAAAGTTATTCGTCGTCTGCTAGCTGTCAATGAAGTAGCAGCGTCAATTAATTCAGACGATTGATAAAAAACAGGTTGTTATTTTATGTTCTAATCGTGGTGTACGAGAGCGTGGCCGCCGCACCACGCCGACGTACGCGGAACAGGTTTGGGCTTCGTTCACACGGGGCGGAGGCTCCACGCTATGACCTAACAATCCATCTATTTTTATTCTCGGGAGTGACAACGCGTCTTAGAGCTAACCTATTTTTGTCATCACGTGTGAGCGTGAGCTTCTTCGATATAAATTGTAATAGACAAGTCCAAGCCTGTTAAATGTTCTTCAATAATCTTTGATTTCTACACGCTACGGATCAACTTACGGGAATCTATCTTATAGCTAAACGAACAGAAACGTGAGGACATGGTCTCCGTCAGACATTACACGAGGTATGTCACCAGTGACGGTCAGCCAGAAGGCAGTAAGGAAGCAAGCGGTTAAGGCGTTCCTTCGTCTGGTTACCTAGTTTTGATGGTGGCGAAAAAATCATTTTCAGATTACAACAAACGTCGAATGTATTTTTGTGCTATATTCGTAAATATCGCGACGTAAGTCTGCGCCGTCAGGTGTCGTGCAGAGGTCTGTAAAGAAATAGATCAAAATTAATCGCCAGTGATCGTGTAAAGGGCTCACCGACCCAGAGTCCGCGCCGACCTCCCCCGCCCGCGTTGCTCGGCCGCACAACTGACAAGGTTACAGCGACAACACCTAGCGCGAGGTCGTTACACGTTACGAGAACTCAACTATGAAATGTTATTAACGTACTTACAGAACAGTTACGGAGCGGTAAAACCGCATCTTTCTCGTGTGATAACGCGTTCTCGGCGCTCTTCTCTTCTTTAACTACATACCGCGGCGTGACCGACTGCTAGCTGCCATCAATTGACCGTCGGGTTGGCGGTCGACGGCCGCTGGGCCTCGCCGGTCGCAACGCGCAGTCTACTCGCTCACCTACAACCGTATTCACAGAACATACAAATATGTCTGTCCTGTCCTTAAGGCGGGTAGGATTAGCCTTACTTATAAGCAATCATGAAATGTGTACAGCCATTATCGGAGTACTTAGAAAATCAAAGCGGTTTATGATTATTTTTATATGTCGCCCGCGAAGCTTCAGATTATAATCAGAAGCAGCCTGATGTTACTGTCAGTCACGACGCTTCTACTCGAACAATCGCGAACGCACGTCTATTTAACATTGCCGGTGTCGCCACGCGGCGTGACGCTGCACGTCGCCGTCGCGTGTGTTTCCCACGACACGTGTCGTCCTCGCGGCATAGCAAACACTACGAGGAAGTCTCCCGCACCGGCCACGATCACATTATCGTACTTACGTTGAATTTAATATACCCAACGTTTACCTTTCTTTGTTTTTACTTTATTTATTGTTTATGATTTGACTTACGAAAAGAACAAAATTAATTTAAATACATCATTTGTGAAATGAAATAAGTGATATTTCAACGTTATCATACATTCATACGTTACAGAGAAAGATTATTTACATCAACACATCGTATACAACTAAATCTGTCTGATTTAATAAAATAGCTTAGCTCCACCGCAGGGAGAAGTCGTTGGATGGAATGAGTTACATTTATTCCATTACTAAAATAATTGTTATGAGTACACGCAGTAGCGATCACAGGAATTATAGCGTGATATTGTAACGGTAACGACGAAGTAGTAATCCAGTATAACGTAATAAAAAACGCTAGCACACTCAT
>DWPA01007550.1:0-10254 GCA_018251375.1 Calpodes ethlius | reverse complement strand
GATTTATGACATGTTATCATAAAAACATTATTATTAAAAAATAGGCATTAATTACATTATTGCTAAATAGTTGTCAAGATGTACATGGAAAAGTAAATATCAAAAGAAAAACTTTGAATTTGAATGCAAGAATCAAAATTTGATAAATTTGGTTAGTCTATGGTCAACTTACAATAATTTTGTTATATAGATTTATTTATGCTAGATGTTTAATGAGTAAAATTTTATTTTAGTACAATATTAATCTACATTAAATTATCTATAAACTGGTGCTCACATTGAGGAGATTAGGTGGATTACCAATCATGTAATTAATTAAAAGTTACAAAACCGAGGCTAAACAAATGTTTCATTAATATAGTTTAACTGTCTGTATTATGAGTTGGGCAACACTTACTGTCGAGGATAGGACATTAAACACTTTCATGAGCTGTTCCTCACTGGGTTTTCCTTCTCGGTTGGCATCTGGGGAGGCACTGGAGGGAGAGGGCACAGTAGGCCCCTTGCAATATGCAATTGCATCTCGTTCAAAGTCAGACAAGCATGTCGGCTCTACATCCTGGAAAAACATATCATTAACATTTTATTTCAGTTACGATTTTCCAGTAACTTTATCATTGTAATCTTCTTACTATTTATTTAAGTCAATAAATATCTTTCAAGAGATTGAAACATTTTATATAGGAATAACATACCTCTTTGCATTCAGAAAAATCAACATCATTCATGCTAATAGATGTAATGCCACTGAAATTATATATGCCTCTATCTTCTATGTAATCATCACTTGTGATACATAAAGATTTAATATTTATATCCTCACTATTTAAATTACAGTAATGAACTATGTTATCTTTAGTATCTATTGCTTCCTCTATATTGTCTATGTTCCTCGATTTCGAATCTCGTGGTAATGGAGTATAGCTCTGGTTGGCCAGTGCAAGTTCATGAATATAAACATCGTCAATATTATTCTCCAATGCATATTTGGGTACAGGCTGGCAGCTGGATATGCGCCGGCGATTCAAAAACTGAAAATATATTACAATTAATATCTTCCGACGATATCTTCGAGGTCAAGGGTGGATAAGAGCAAAAAATAAATTTGCACGTCTAAATGAAACTTACATAACTATTTTAATATACTGCGATTTATTGTAAAGCTATTAGGGTTAATACTTCATTTAGAATAAATTAAATGGTGCAAATTATACTGACATCTTCTAAAAACTGCGTCCGTACAGGAATTTTTCGGGTTATGCGGCTGGAATGACTTTTAGTGGAAACGATTCCATTTATAGGCAATATTTTATGTGAGAAAGTACGCAAACAAATCGCCATTTTTACATCGATATTAAATCACTCTCTAAGTAAAATGTTAGAGAAAATTCGAAATAAGTCGCAAATCGGAAAAATACATGTCGCACCGCACATGACAACCACTGACAAAAACAATTTGACACTATACGACTGAGGATGACAGTTATGTTACGTCAGTCTATTTTTATTGCAATTTAATATATTTTGTCTATGATTACAAACTTTTGTACTTTGTACCCCATCAAGAAATTAAAATTTAGGATAACTGCGAGTTTCTGTGACACCAAAAATCTATTTTTAAGACACAATTTATTATTAAGCTACGATTACTTTTAAAATCTAAACTGGCTAGCTAAGAGTTTAAAAAACTACGCAAAAATATTTTGTTCCAGAAATTAATTTTCTTTGGAATCACTCGCAGACTAGGACACGCTCCTTTAAAGTCTGTGGTTATTTGCGTCATTCATTAATATACGGGATAACTGTCATGTCAATGTCGTGTCAAAACAGTCAGTCAATTGTAGATACTTTTGAAATATAACAATAAAAATAATTAATTCTCCCAATTGCGTTCAAAGTATATAATATTAAGAGGTATACTGTAATTACGCTTATTTAAAGTTCAGTGCAGTATACTCTTACGTCCGCGTGTAATCGTTTAGTAAATCCAGGCATTTAGATATGCAACGAGTATTTTTAAGACTATATGGTGTCGTCGTCTCCAATGTGAACACTGTGCGTAAATATTAAAATAATAAATTAATCAAGAGGAAGCCACCATCAAACTACGAATTTTCATGTGCTGTTACTTTATATTGTGTATAAATGAAAGTATATGTCTTAATTTGGTTGTAATTTTAGCCTCTGCCTTATGTGCCGATCCGGCATAAACATGAAACACGTAAAGATCTGAATGAACATAGAGCTAAGGTGATGGGTAGAGGACTGCCAGAGAAGAAACCTCTTCCAGGCGTCAAGAGTATCATCCTCGTTGCATCGGGTAAAGGTGGTGTTGGAAAGACAACAACAGCTGGTAAAATGATTCAATTTTTATACACTTGATGTATCCAAATAATTATGAAAGACTAACTCAATCTTTATTTGTTAAGATAAAGGATGCTTTTTTCTGTCATATATAATGTAATTTTCAGTGAATCTAGCATGTGCAATGAAGGTCATAGAACCAGATAAAGATATAGGCCTCTTGGACGCTGATGTATTTGGACCATCAGTGCCCCTCATGATGAACATCAGTGGAGAACCGATGCTCAATGATGACAACTTAATTGAACCCTTACTCAACTATGGAGTCAAATGGTACAATTTTGAATTTCTATTTAATAATTTGGTGTTACCTTTTTTTCCTAGTTTATTTCATTTGTCTTAGCAAAGTTGCAATTTCTATTTGAATTTCAAATACTAAGATGTCATGCTAACCAATTTCACAAGGACACAGTAGATATACAAAAAGCAGTAATTAGCAAACACTTTCAAACTTGGTTTGTTGCTAAGTATTTCTAGTCAATTAAAATGAATTATTGTATTGATTCAACATTATGTGTGACAGACTATTCTTGTCCTGTACCGTCTCTATCAGCCTCAAACCTGGAGTGGAATAACATATCAAGGACTCCAATGATCTTAGAACTTGATATAGTTTTAGAGGTGACTTTATAAATATGATGTTAATTTATTTTTCTTATATTTTCCTCCCACATTCAGATTTAGAGATATTTAGACTTACACACTGAACCAAGCTTGGACACCTAATCTGGTGTTTATTTGTTATAAATATTTGGAATATTAAGTGCACATAAAATTAAAATGTGCTTTAACAATAAACAAATAAGACATGAAATTTTGTTCATAGGATAACTCATATTAAAGGAATTTGCACAATTGGTATTTTCCTTAATTGACATCTAAAATATAAATAAACCTTGGATAAATTAATTTCCTCCATTAATCTATTCTTTCTGCACCTCCACTGCAAATAAACCATTGGATTGAATGGTATTTATGGGCATGCACATACAAGAAAGTTGTGGAGAGATACTGGCCATCCTTGCATACTTGATGGACACAGCGTACCGCTGGTGGTAAAACGGTGATTGATAGGCTTTTACAAAGGGAGTGTCTTTATAGCATTCACTTTACTTAACAAGCATTAACTTATATGATGAATAAAACATGTACCTACATTGTCATAAATGTGTGTAGCATGTCAATGGGCCTGCTGGTGTCAGGCGAGAACGCGGTGGTATGGCGCGGGCTGATGGTGATGCAGGCGCTGGAGCGGCTCACGCGGCACGTGGCGTGGGGCCCGCTCGACTGCCTCGTGGTGGACACGCCGCCCGGTACCGGAGACACACATCTCTCGCTCGCGCAGAACTTACCAATCGATGGTATGTTTTACGTCTCATATGATTATTCGCAATTTTATAATTTTCATTTGTTTTGGTGTATTTTCATACCATAAAAACTTTTATCAGGAGCTCTCGTAGTGACTACACCTCAATCAGCAGCGCTTCAGGTCACAAAACGTGGCGTGAACATGTTCGAAAAATTAAAAGTTCCTATCATTGGAATGGTAGAGAACATGTCACACGCTATCTGTTACAAATGCGGCACAAAGAACTATGTATTTGGTAATGAAACTAAGAAAACGGCACAAGATATGGGACTGGAGATCATAGAGAACTTCGAGGTGGACTCCAACATGTCAGAGTGCATCAACAGCGGCAAGCCGGCGATATACGCGCTGCCGGACAGCGTACACGCAGAAAAGTATAGGCAGCTAGCCAACAAAGTGTTCAAGTACATAGCAGATAAGGACAACCGAAGGGCAAAGGCCACAGAGTAGTAGGGTGGCTGTGAAATGTTTACGAATATAGTTGTTGAATTGTTTATTTTAAAATATTTTACAAATAAATCTGTTATATAAAAATGTTGTCTGACTTACACGATAATATAGAGCATACACTATGGCGAACAGCGCTCCCCCACATGCGAGTGCGCGGTACCATTTTAAAAACAATTGAAATAAAACATAAACATTGTAATTTATTCAGATTTACTAATTAGAAAAAAATAACTACTATCTAACCGAGCAATGAAAAAATAAATAAAAATACTACAAAAATATTTTCCATTTTCAAGACTACCATATTGAAATAATCCGTACTATATGCATATAATATATATGTAATGAAAGGAAAATTGAATCCATTACAAATCCAGCCAACCCTTGGGGCTTCTGGTGTTCAAATGTCTGTCAACGTCTTATTAAGATACAAGGTATCGTGATTTCTACATCTGTGTTCAGTCCATAAGTACAAAATGTTATAATTATTTACATACAAATCACAACAGGTGGAAAAATTCGGAATGAAATGTGTACGTAAAACACAGAAAATAAATTCTACTCAACATTCATTCCCTTACAACATTCACTTACAAGCAAAGTAATGATTATTATATTGACTTTAACGAATGACTGCTTATATATTTAATAGAAATATTTATGGATGAAAGCTCTTGTTATAGATGGGAAATTTACTTTTTATACTGTGCAATACATAGGTTTAATTTTCTTATCTCCGCTGGGGCAACGAATGCGTTAATCGCAAATCAAATACGATTTCATACAGAACTACTACAGAATCTTAAACGTGGATATTGTGCAAGAGACAAGCACAACTTTGTCATGACAAGGAATTCGGCTACGACCTGCCTCGACGTGCCTCGTGATTAGATCATTACGTTAACGTAAATTTGTCAACATTGAAGTCTTATCGGCGAATCACATCCGTTTCATGTTAAAACGATCGCGAAATCCACGGTTCGGTTCACAACACACAAGATGAATACGATTCATATAACTACATCTAATATTACATTTGACTTTGTCGCAGTACACAATGTGTCAATATTTCAAAATGTTTTCATTTATAATTGTGCAATTTTTACTGTCCGCTTCATACTGTGGAGTCCCTAATTTAAAACTCTGATAAATTTTGATACAAAAAAATATTAAATATACAATTTACAGTATGAGACATTACTTAGTATCGAGAAACACGTTTTTATAATTAATTAAACCCGTCGCTGAATTTTAGGAACACGACTTAAAAATCGAATATCGTTCTATCGAGCACATTCATAACAAAGAAATCTAAAACAATTTAAAATTCCACCAGACGAGTGTCGCGCGTGACGTAGCCTCCCAGCTTCGTTCCTAACGCCTCGATCACATTGGCGCTCGTGCAGAGTGCGCTCTGCTTACGCGCCCCTGGAACCCGACTCGCTCGAAGTCGACGCAACGGGAGCGAGGCGTAGAATTTACGCAAAAAAAATATAGCGCAAATATGGAGGCGGCACCAATACTGAAGTACGTCACGCGCCACAGCCCGTGGTGGAAGTCCCGTTACTATACTCGCATATAATATATACAAACAGCGTGTCATTCGCGTGGAGTGTCGTGTCAGTCCGTGCGTCCGGCGAGGGGGCGCCACTACCACTTCTTCTTGTGCTCGTCCATGCTGACGCCGCCGGGGCCGAGGTACACTATCATCAGAAGCCCGCCGATAACGGAAAGCGTCTGCAATT
Organism: Calpodes ethlius; assembly: GCA_018251375.1. Lineage (NCBI taxonomy): Eukaryota > Metazoa > Arthropoda > Insecta > Lepidoptera > Hesperiidae > Calpodes > Calpodes ethlius. The sequence continues at coordinate 4,326 of DWPA01007550.1, read as the reverse complement.
ACAAACATTTCACTTAGTTTTTATGGAAATAGGCGACAAACCATCTGACACTTATCTGACTATATCTGCCGTGAACCATAAATATCAGCAAAATAAAGGTACCAGGTATGTTGATGACCACGAAAAAAGAGAACAAGAAACAAGGAACTGCTTCTCAAATCTCTAGCGGAAACACGATGAATTATTTGGCGGTTGACTAAACCAAGAGATTGTTAATAAAAACACAGTTACTGACCTGGAAGAAGTCGTATTTAAGGAAGTCCCGGAGAGGTTTGTACGTGGGCACGGCCCACCATGCGTTGTGGTACAGGTTGAGCACCGTCAGCACCACCACCAGCATCAGCGCCGAGAGCTTGGTGCGGTATCCCACCGTCACCAGCACCATCAGGATGCTGCCCAGGAGGTCCTGCACTATCTGGGGAAGAAAACGTTGCAGAGTTATTTTCCTGAATCAAATTCAAAAAACATCTCATGTTAAAACTCTTCGCATATTACTTATATACTCTATGTCAACTCGTCTCAACTCACATGAAAACATTAAAATATGAATGTAATTATATTATATTATGTCTCCAACATCTTTTTGGTAAGAATATATAAATATGTAGGAATATATTAAATAGTTTATTATTATATCAAGTTTTAAATTTGGAACATATCTTTTACACTCCAAGTCTCAAGAGTTATCACAAAATATAAACTTCCGGCAACACAAATAATTACGATGGCGGGAACGCTGCAGTCCACCAACTCCGGTGACATTAAGACAAATCATTACTCAGCCAGACGAAGAACGAGCGGGTTAATAATTAAAAAAGATTCGACTTCGATTATTTAAACGTTGTACCATTTTTCTATATCTATTATAATGTTATGCCTCATTAACATTTTACGTCATAAACGTATGAATAATGTATCACCCGTCAGAAATTTAAATATTTCACCGCACATTACTTCTGCCTGTTGATTTAGTTGAAATATTTGTAATTACTACATATGTGGGACACGGATCTCTCACTTTTTATGAATGGGTGGTACACACTACATTACCCACTTACGAGTATCAACAGGTGGTTCGTCTAAAAAATATATAGCAAAAAGTAGCAAGTTAATAATATAATTCGTGATGACGAATGCTATAAAGGCCGCAACTAAATTCATTAAATTAAATTGAACATAAAGAATCCAATTGCGGTAATTTTGTTATGCTCACTTCACCAACTGAACAAGTAGTCATTGAAGTTTTCAATTGTTTACTTGGTAAATACCTGGTAGTTGTCATTCCTGACAGAAATAGTAACATTTAATTTGAATCTCTACTCAGATACCAATTTTTTTAATCTTAGAGAAGTCATGTTAACAACATACCAGTGATTTTATATATCTTTATTAAAGGCGATGCCACTTATACACCCTGAAAATATAAATTACTTCTATCGCATATCCACACAGCATAAAGATTACATTCATACATCTTGACAATGAGGTGATGTACATTAAATTAATAGTTTCTTTATCCATAGCTTATTTAATTATTAGAAACAAATTAATTTTATGCTTAATTATATTTCAAGTTCTTTTGATATATTAATGCTATCAATTATCTAAAGTTCTTCTTTGTAGCTATTTTAAATATTTGTTGGTCCTTCGAGTCCCGTCGGACAACCCGACACTACGATTTATATTAATACAGTGTTGTTAGTTGTAAATGAGCGATAATTGGTAATGTTTTTGACTTTACCTGAAGGAAGGAAACTTCGAATCTGAGCAACGTGATGAACATGAAAGCGAGCAGGATTCTTCCTGCCAGCTGCAAGTAAGTCTTGGGTTTGTTCTCCCCGAGCGACGGCACGCCGGCGAACAGGCTGCGGCCTTCAGCTCGCGCCTCCGCCACCACCAACAACAAGGCTCCGATCAACGCCAAGTTTCGGAGGAGGAACTGCATGTCCCATAGTATGCTGTACGCGAATGTCTGCAACGAAGAATATCATAATAAGCCAACATGAAGAAGTCTACGAAGGGTAACTTTCAATGTAGCAAATATGTATTTCGCAGTTTTTTTAAGTATCAGAAGGACACAGACCCTGAATACTACACTATAAGTATATTCAATATATTGTACAAAACGAATTAATAGTTTCAGCACATACGTAATTTAAGAGGATCAAATTCTTTGGTGCTTTGCACAATTGTGTCTTCCATATTGGTTCATAGACCCCACTGCTGTCAACCGATGCGATTGTCGTCAAAATGTCGCAAAACAAGAATGAATAAAAATGTAGGCAAACAATGTAGTCGCGAAGTGTAGTTGTGTAGTGTCGACGTGTCTGTTTACGCTTACGTTAGAGCGGTATGTTGGAAGTGTGACGTAAAGGCCAATTTAAATTGAATGTTTCGGTAAGTTGGAGGCCACGGACAGCTGTTCTGACGATCGGATGGTCGATCGTTAGACAACAATTGACTCGAGACTCAGAAAGACCCGAGTCCTATAGGGGGCTACTAAATATTGTACAGCTCTAAATAGAGTAATATTTTTTGTAAAGTTAGTGCTCTGAGATAGAAACTCGAAGCAAATTCATTTTACATCGACTCTGAAGGAACTGTTCGCAATTGCTTTTTTTTAATTCATATACGATAAAAATACATAAGCACGGGATATTTGCATTATTATATGGGATATGCGATGAAATTTGCAATGGCTAGCTGCTATATAGGGCTCTGACTCTGCAAGATCCGAATGACAAATGTGCGTATTTCAAATAACATTTTTAACTTACGCTAATCATAGCCAATGAAACCGTGCCAACTGCACAACTGTTAAAATATAATATAAGAAGTCGATTGTCGGTGTCGACGTGGAACATATTACAATTGCTTCAAGCAACTATGTGTCTAATCGGAGGGCATAGAGGCCAGGCCAGCCTTGGTGACAGTGAAGCGTTCCATATCTGTCCACCCGACTGCACGTTTAGATGCATTCGATGTTCACGGACTGCAATGGATAACAGAGAGTGAACTGCGCGCACTTTGCTACATTTATATCGAGTTTATTAGTTTCTTTTAAGTGTGTACTGGCCGGCTCCTCACTATCAGATGTTTGCAGATTTCGAATGAAAGGTGAATCACTGTCGCTTTCATTGCGCTATTTTTAGCAACAACGTGTTGTTTGAATGAACCGCGGGCACTTCATTTGACGATATACCGATACGATCGATAGCGACTCAAAATTGGTAGTTTATTGAACTCGAAATACTTTACGAACACATCTCACGCAATTTATCGCCAATCATTGTTTGACGCACGCACTGCGTAACTATCAATACAAGATAAATAATCTTGTCTACTATAAAATAGCATCCCTTTAGATTCATACAGAGGGCGATAATACGGTTTTTAAACCTCACCTTCTAATAAAAGGGGCCATACTCACGGAATATATGTTCCCAATAAATTTACGTTTCAGGGGCAATATTACAAATTATCGTAACACGGTTAAGTAGCACGTGGGTCTTTTATATGAGACATTCTTAACATTTTTGTCCCTGCTTGTAAAATACCAACCTGTAAAACAACTATGAAGAATAGCACCCCACATGCAATGTCCACCTTTATCCTGCCGAGCACCATCACGCAGCCGCCAAGCTGTCCAACTAAATTTATTATCTGTGGACAAAATACTGTTTTATTACGGTGAACAAATAGGTATACTTTGCCAGATGGCAACGTATACACATACTTCCACGTCACTCTTGAACAAGGTCTTTTTTCTTATAAAGATACAAATTACAGGAAATTACGTTAAATAATTGCTATAAAACCATCATCGTAAGAAAATTCTTTTAAAATTAGCTACCAACATCGGATTCACACGAGTCCAATTAAGATAAAAAATATTATATTTTGAAATAGCTTATATGTCAGAACCGACTAACATAGTGGCGAAGAAGGGGTAATATTTTGCGTTCCGGCCCTCCAACTAGAATCGCGAACATATATGTGGTGTAAGGTCTTCGGACGGATGCCACAAGGCGGTGTTTAGTGGGTAGGTAAGGGTAATATTCTTATGTAAACCAATTACAGTTGTATTTAGATTGTTATTACATTAGGTGCTTTGCCGCCACTCCATCAGTCGGCACTGAGCCTGTGTCACTCTCTCCAGCCGCCCAATTATATCCACATAACAATCATACCATAACCACGTTCCGTTGTGTCGTGAAACAAGGACAAACAAACACACTTTCCCATTTATAATATTGGTAAGGATACCGTGCAGGTATTATAATACTTCGAAGATAATTACAAATTACTAAGTATAATATAATATAA
>DWPA01007549.1:0-10254 GCA_018251375.1 Calpodes ethlius | reverse complement strand
GCCTATGATGTTGTGCGCACTGACTTATAAAGAGCCTATTCACTCTCCTTTTGAAGACTCCCACATTATACTCAGGACCTAGGAGGTAACTTAATAGTCTGTTTATTGAACTCTGTGAAGCTTGCCAACTCATTTGGGTATTCCTTATTGTCATATTCTGATGATAATATACATAAATATTATTTATTTATTAGGTATCCGAAAACAAAGAGAACATAGATATAAATAAAGAAACGAAACTCGAAGAGAAGCAACAAGAAATTAAGGAAGAAGAGAAACCAATAGAAGTACAGAAGCCTGTCGAGAAAGTTGAAAAAGTTGAGAAGAAGGAAGAGAAAGTCGAAAAGAGGGAGGAGAAACTCGAAAAGAAGGAACCCTCGCAAGAGAAGACTGAAGAGAATGAAATGACAGGTAAGTTGGGGGCATTAACCTCGTGGTTAACTTCTACATGATTATATTTAAAAGCAGTGCTGTCGTTAAAGTTATTGCTCTCTTCACAAAATATAAATAGTGGTTTGATCGTATTTAATTAACACATACCTACATATTTAATTTTTTAAAGATTTTTTTTTCTCAGATATAACTTTAGAAAAAAAAACACAATGTTTATTATTATATGACCTCACATTAAATTCAATACGAAACCTTCTATTACCCATCATAAATAAAAAAAAAAGAAAAAGATTAATCAATATAGTTCATGGCATCAGACAGTATTTTGCGAAAATCCATTGTCATTTAGTTATTATAAGTTAACTTTGCAAGTCCAGATACATCAACCGCGAATGGTTTTTTCCGACTAGTCGTGGCGTGGCTTCTTCCCCAACACCGTCACAAAATTACATTTAAAATCCTACATTACATATGTTTTCATATATTGTTATAACATTTGTGTTCCAGCATCGATGACGGGACGCCGCATCACGACCGAGGAGGAAGCGAAGGCGGCTCTTGCCGAGAGGCGGCGCCGCGCGCGCGAGGAGCTCGAGCGACAAGCCGAGCTCGAGAGGCAGAGGTACTATAAATTAATATACTGTACGGCATACATAAATCTGTAGCGTGATCGAAAGGTTAAGTTCCAACCGCTGCAAAGTATGGTCAATAGTTCAGCAATAATTGTCATTTAAAAATGACGTACGATGATTAAATATTGTGCAAATTTTCGACTGAAAAGTGAGAATAAAATTGAGTGAAAGGGACTCCTCGGCACATTTTATCTACATAAATATAGGTACATAAATGTAATATTTAACTAATTCCAATTATGTAAATGTTAAAAATTTCGGTTGTAAAATTTTATTTTACGCTAGTATAGAATTCTGCATATTTGTGTGTCTAAATGGCTAAGTGGAATGTGATCATGTTCTTCATTCAACTTATGTTATCTGTTGTCAGACTGCAACGCGAGGCAGAAGAGGAAGCCGAGAGGCAACGGCAGGAGGAGGAGAGGCAGCGCCGCGAGGAGGAAGAGGCGAGGGAGCTGGCGGCACTGCAGCGGCGCGTCGAGGAGGAGAAACTAAGGAAAGCCATCGAGGTATGTCGCACCGACGTCCATCCATCCATCTTTACGAAAAGTATGACCTGATATTTCACTTAGGAATTGCTCATACAAGGGATCTCCTCAATGATGAACAGATCAGTTACCAAATTTATTGCATTATACAAATATGTTACTAGTTTTCCAAAGTAATATAATTTAAAAAAAGGTTAAATGATACCACAAAACTGAGGCGAACCGCTACTATTATCATATGGAGCTGGTGTAATTTCAGGCGCAACAGCAACTGGAGCGCTCGGAGGCGGAGCGCCGCGTCCGTGAAGAAGAAGAGCGCGCGGCGCGCGTCCGCGAGGAGGAGGAGCGCCGGCGCGCCGCGGACGAGGCCGAGCGGCTGCGGCGGGAGGAGGCCGAGCGCGAGGAGAAGGAGAGAATCGCTCGCAAGCAACGCGTCGAGGCCATCATGGCGAGGACGAGACTCAAGAAGGTATTTCGTACATCCACTTAATAATCTGCTGGATATATTTTTATCTAAATAGCTTGTGATGTTGGGGGTCGCTATGTGACGTTCAGAGTCGCCAAGTGATGCTGGGTCTGATGGGATTGTCGAAACTTATAGCCATATGGTATTGGTGAAATCGAAAGTGATTTTGAGTATAGGTTCACCGAGACTGATAGATCTCATATCTGATATCTTAATACTACGTGCTAGTATGCTTATCTTAATTAATTAACATTAATATTTATAGATTGTAGGGGTAAGTTTTAACACATAAATTGATAAATATTGGGTGTTTCATACAAATTGCTATTTAAAATATAGGTAGTTAAAATTTGCAACATCTAAAATGTCTAATTGCTCAATGGAAATAAAAAAATGTATAGTGTCAAACAGAAAAACATTGGAAAGAAACAGAAATAAAACTCTGTTCGTTATGTTTATTCCAGCAAGCAGAAGAAGATAAGAAGAAGCAGGAGAATCAGAGTCAGCCCGCACCAGCACCCGCGCCCGCGGCCGCGCCCGCACCCGCCGCGCCCCCCGCCGCCCCCGCGCCCGCCGCCGACAACGGCAACGGCAACGGGAACGCACTCGTCGGGGACTTGGTGCAGCTCGCCACTAGTCAGGTATTACTTATTTATTTGCTAACTAAAGGCGGGCATGGTTCACTGTGGCATACGTAACCTTAGAAACGGTTGTCATAGTAACACAAGTAGTAAATTAAATTATAATTTAATCTTAATAATTTATGATTTCGAGAATATCGCATTAAGTTTTAAATATATTTTAATGGTAGTAATAAACTTAATACAAACAAAAGAAATCCAGTTATCAAACAGAGGAAAAAAAGTAACTTAGGTGTTTTGCCTTTGTCTATTTGTCCTTTGTCTATATACAAATAATTATGAAATGAGTGTAATATGTTTAGATTTTAATCAACGTAAACATATCAGTATCGTACTCTTTTTTATATTTTTTTCTGCATATATCTTGATCTAATGTAGATTATAATCATCATCTAAATTCATAATTGTTCCTCTGTTTGATTTGGGTCTCCTTTCACGTTGTGAAGTTTAAAAACATAGCCTACCACGCTGGTCAAGATTGCGAGCCATCCCAGAACTTTGACAATATACAAACAATTTACATAATAAAATCGACATGAAATCAAGTCTTACGTGAATCATTCACTGTGTTGGAAACCTATTTCAACTCAAGAACTCAATATACCCTCATACTGGTGTCCTCCGCCAGTCAAAGAGATGTAACAAATATCGTTGCTTTCAGCCTGAAGAGACAAAAGCGGCCGAGGAGACGAGCGTGAAGGCCAATGTTGAGCCGAGCGCCGAGCCGAGCACCACACCCAACAACGGGAACGTCACCGCCGACCTGCTGGGGCTGTCCGAGACAAATGATGTGGGTATTATTATGTAAATAATCGTCAAACGAATAGACGAGGGTAGTTATAGAATACTTTTACTTTTGGTCGTATTAGGGCTGCGTAGGAAACTATTCTAGTCACACGATGGTTGGCTACTGCGTCATAATAGGAGCCAGAAGTGGAGCCCCTGCTCCCTTATCCCGGTACCACTAACGGTACAGATTTATCGGAGTGTCATACAGTTACTTTTAAAAAGTGTCTGTTTAAAACAACTACATATTAAATTTCATTACATACTTGGTTTTTAGTTAATGAATGGATGTCATCATACTGTTTCAGAGTGAGGACAAAACCGGCGAGGAGACGTCGACGACAACGACGAAGCAGAACGACAACGCTAACACCAACACGAACAACACGCAACAACAGCAACAACAAGTACAACAGATGATAGAAACGAACAACGGCAACCTCCACGCGCCCGCGCCGACGAGCGTCGGCCACATCTCCGCGAACTTCATCCAAACCGAGCGGCTGTCGTCCGAGCACCAGACCAAGATGGCGGAGAAGCTGCTGGACGACGACTTCACCACCCACAACGGTCACTCGACCATCAACCATCCGCTGACGCTGCAGAACGCGATCTAACTTACGTGGTGAGTGATTGTGAACGGTGCTCTCGGTTCGTACATATTGGCTGGGCCCGGTGGTGTGTTCGGGTGAAGTTTTGCGACTAAACGATCTTAGGGAATTTGGTTTCGAACTAGCGAATCGCCTGGAATTAGCACAGGCAGAGCTATATTTCTACGTTTTGTCTGTCGTAGTGTACCAGCGTGTCGTGTTCGTGTAAAAAACTCCCAGTAGGCACGGTTTCTTTCCATCGTCAAAAAATATAATCATATTTCAGCTATTTAACACAATATCTTCATAAATAATACACTTAAACCTTGTGAATCATTGTATTGGTGGAATTGGTATGATGAAATCAATTCGATAAATTGAGTTTAAAGCGTTCAGACAGACAGACAGACCTACATAGCGGAGGACTTAGTTTTATAACAATTAAAAAGGATGTTGAATTAATCCGCAGTTAAAAATACACGTGTGTCCTAATAAAGTAATGCGTTACAAACAATATGTGATTATCGAAGTTTTCAAAGTAATGTTATCTGTTCAAGAAATTATGTTACAATTATCGATTACGTAAAATAGATATTTGATGACAGATAAGCACTTTTGTTGGTAATTTTAAGCCACGTAGTGATATAAAACGCACTTGATGAAAATAGTTGTAGGCTGTTTTCTAATACATAGCTGATAATATTTAACTAGCTGACTAGCTGACTAGCGGTAGCGGCCGACGCACGTTTTAAGCTTCGTTATACAAAAGGTGCCTTGGGTAATGATTATCTGTAAAATAATTCACTGGTGCTAAAGTGTGTATGTTTTTTTGAAATTATTTGACGCTTTTCGTAGGGACTGGCGGGTTTTATCGGGGCTTTGACCTAGTTACATACGAACGTACGTTTTTAATATTTTCACGTTTATGACGACCCTGTAGCCTAGTTGGTAGTGACCCTGCCTGCGAAGCGAGGGGTCCCGGGTTCGTTTCCCGGCCGGGGCACATATTTATGTGACAGATAAATATTTGTTCTCGGGTCATGGGTGTTAGTGACGTGTTATTTGTGTTGTCCATGGCCCCGCGACACAGGGAATCCTATTGCGGGAGTACGAGTGTGTTAGCGTTTAGTATTCGTTCTTTTTTTTTATTAATGCCCGCACGTACTATTCTGTTACTTGGTACAATCTTTGATCGAGAAATGCAAAAACTTACTTTTTACATTTTATACTATGAACATATTTTATAATGAATACTTGTACTCACGATATGTATTTTGTACACCGAGATTTTGACCTGATTGCATAGATTGTGGTCACGGCTAAACGATCCATGCAACTGGGTGGATATATCGGCGTACAAAATACATAATTATTGTGAGTACCCGTATCATTATAAAAATATAGTATAGATCCTGGTTCGAAGATGTAAGCGTGTGATGGTGTATTATTTTATTGCCTTAAAGTCTACACCATTATACGTATAGTTTAAGTTGAATGTATATTCAAGCCTGTTAATGTACCTTACGAGGTACAAATTTTACAATCGCGTAGTCTCTATTTCAGATAATAAATATATAAATACACGATGCAAATTTTAAATTGAGAACTATAGATACAAAAAAAAGGAATTATATTGCAAATATTTAACTAAACAACGCCAATACGCCCATTTTATTTTAATATAAATCTCTTAAACATCATATTACATTTAAAATTCAATTACGTTATGAAAGCAAGTCTACATAAATAATAACACTGACATTTCCTTTGTTATTTAATAAATAACTTCTTCATGTCCTTGAAAATGACACTCGCTGGCCATAGTAACATTGGAAAAGGCCAAATTATATTCATTACTTGGTATATATGTGGAATAATTAATACCGGCCGCGTACAATTGACGCGCGAGTTGAGTATCGTTGGAAAATCGATTCCGATTGACATTGAGTCCGATGATTACACCAAGTACTGTACACACTTACAAGGTTTTATTAATCGTATCAATGTCATATTCACCACTTAACAGTTTATTACATAGTGATGGTGAAGGACAGGACGGTAACAATACATTTTATTTGTTGCTTTTGTACAATTTTGTTGTTATGGAAAGTTTTATTCTTAACCAAAGGACCGAGTACCTAATCATTACCAAGGCTAATTCGAAACTTAAACTGATATTATATCCAACACTACCAAGGTTTCCTGGCTTTACTTGTAAAGTTGTAAAAGCTGTGCAAGTGTTAAAAAAAATCGAAGGAATCCTTCAATCTAATAAAAACACTGTGTGTCATGTCTTGTGTAATGGATGCCAAAGACAATAACAAACACATTCAGATAGAAATTAAAAGTCATCAATAAAATGTCATTCCTCGCTGGGAATCGAACTCAGGATCCTCTGAATAACAGACCAATATGTTAACCATTGCGCCACGTGTCATACCTCGTCTTTCTATTTTCATGATATTTATTATGAACACTTACTTAACTTACTGTTTTTGGGTCAAATCATGTACGTTGGATTAAAACATCTTCGTCTTGTTTTGAAGAAGTGGAATTTTTACGTATTTTTATAGTTCCAATAACAATGAATTTTTATGACTAGCATGACCTGATAGTACACTGAGGGTTGGCTCCAGTCAAGGGAACTCCTTAACAGGTAACAACAAAAATATAAATATAAATTTTATACACGCAATCCATTCTGATAGCTCGTAATAATAAAATTTCAAGGCTGAAACCAAAACATACGTCATACTACATGCATAATCCATTGAGATATGGCCAAATAGAATTTAATATCTCCGAATGACTGCACGGCAAATGGAATAGCTCTCCACGCCCCAATACGCGTAGGTAATGCGATAAACCGCGTGCGTAGACAGATTGTTGCCATGGAAACCGTTACGTACACGTCGCCCGTCGGTAACATCTTACTTCGACTTACACGACGCCCGCGCCACATTACACGATTATCTAAAGCTGACACGTACTACTATTTCACATAATACGTATGTATTGCGTCTAACAACAAGTCAATAGTGTATTTGAAGTCTGGTCACTTTTTCATACACAGGTTTATGTGAAAAGATTATTAAAAGTGCACAGATAATGCACTTTACTTATTTTGTTATTATGGTACGTCTGTTTATATAATGTACAAGCCTGAGACAGGAAATTTTGATCTACCAAGACGTTCTGACATTGACTCATAAATTGATATAATTTATTACGATACTAAATAGTATAATATATAGATTTTTGTATTTATTTATGAACATATTCTAATAGCGTTCATAGACCGAGCAATGACACTATGTCAGCGGAAACCGTATATGCACGCAAACTTGGAACGCTTACTATTAATGTAATATTTTTTTCGCTACACCGCGCTTTTGTTTTTTTATAAAGAAGTTTAAATGTGTGTAAGGGTTAGATGTATATTGCAATACGTTTGAAAAAAGGATATACTAATCGTAAATATTAGTTAATATATACATATATATTTATCTCTTCGTTATTTTATTTTTCTTAATCTTAAAACGTTTTTCATTCTTTTATAATTTTTTTATTTTTTAATCCAGTTAAGTTGTACATTTGGTTTTTTGTAAATTCATTGCAAAAGCTCAAACTTAAGGCATTAAAAGCCAATGACTTATATTTTTCATGTGTTCTACAAATACTATTTAAACATCCTCAATCTATAGACACGTTAAGCAAGTATAATATCACAAATAAAACGTCTATTCTAAACATTATCCAAACCAGTGAAACTGTTTATGACAGCGTACCGCAGCGTGTCTACACTTAGCGCCGGTATCACATTACAGTACCTCACAAAAGGCATTGTTTGAATACCCAAGGGCTCGTCGGCGTTAAAACGGGTCCTAGTGTAGCGAGTAGTCGCGGTCGGTAGGTAGCAAGCCGCAACCCACAATACGTGGGAGCTCAAAGACCTAAAATGCTCACAGAGCAGAAATTTCACAGTCCTGTGAATGCCGCGAGTGTCGCGACTCATTCAGGTTAGTACAAGCACATAAATGGTGTTTGTAATCGTTATATTTGAATAAACTTTTTATAAAAACATGATATGTACTTATTATAGCCCGTCTGGCGCAATGGTTACTGCATCGAATTGTCGTTAAAAGGATCTTAGGTTCGTGTCAAAGTGAGGCGAAAATTTTAATGAGTTTAAATTTCTATTAGTGTTAGTTATATCTTTGTGCATTGTCCATAGCACCCACGGTAAGCGAATTCCCAGTGTCGGGCTATATACCAAACTACTCTTTAATCCCATTATAATTATTGTTTGCTTTCACGCATACAATATTGCTAAAATAACTACTTCGCCCCTTCTACTTGACAATGGATGTAATTATAATGTCAGATCTCTATGGATACATTTCTGTCCTTTTTAATCATGAGAAAAGACCCGTGCACATTGAACTGCTGAAGCAATGAAGCCAGCAACAACATGCCTCAGGATAATATGGAATTATTACCATTTTAAACATGCGACATTATAGCGTCCTGATTTTTTTACATAAACATAAATCGTTTTGTTTATTACACAAAATTGCTAATTATATTTGCGACAAAAATTCAGGCCCTCTTTGTGGACAACAAGCTTTGTTAAGACAATTTTTATAGTAATCGTAGACTCTAGACATACTAAAATGTAGCAGCAATCAACGCTCGGCACAGCGATACGCAGCGCGACACGACGCAACGCGACTCACCAGTTGGTCCAATACATGTCGTACACGTTGAGCACGACGGGCACCTGTCCGGGGCGGGGCGCGCGCGGCTCGGCTCGGCGCGGCAGCAGGGACATGCACGACGGAAACATCGCGCAGATGCCGCACGACTGTTGCATGACAAACATTGTGTTAGAAAGGTTTATTGTTTTCAACCAATTGTATGTTTAACTAACACGGGAGGAGGTCAAACATCGCAATCGACAATTTAACTATAGTCATAATTAGATTTTTTGATACGGTTTAAATACAGACACATATACAGGTCAATCGTGCGGGACTTGAGAGGGGTAGAAGCAGATTGTGAAATTATACACAACACACTATAATTAAATGTTCTGATAAAACATTAATCCCATGATAATTCTGCCACAATGACTCACCAGACGGCGTCTTTTCTTTATGCATTTAATCGGCTTTGATAAATTTGTGCTATTACTATGTGAGATTTTAATGTAACGCTATGATATGAAATCGTGAAACAATCAATTTTTCCGTTTAGTTTAATATTAGTTTAGTTTTAAACTCGTGTAAATTCTTACGCCAATTATTCTTAGCGCACCATCAACGCTAAAATATGGCCGTAACGATAACCTTACCCACGATAATTCACTGTAATTGTACTACAAACTGTAGTGTAATTATTGTGAAGTAGTATAATACTTAAGTTTTATAGTTTAGTTTAGATTACGAAATCCATATACGGAATGCAGACATGGAAAGCAAGACAACATGTAAAGTATGCAAACCAAATAAAATCTCTTGAAGCTGATGCATCTATACAAGATCGTATCTCGTAATTAAAAAGATATATATTGAACAAATATTTTGGAGACCTGTAATAAAAATAATTTCAATCTAAAAGCCAATCTTCCTATCTAAGCAATGAAAGCGAACATATTTTATTGTAGGTATCTCTGCGTGCTAAAATGTAAACTATATCAAAAAATAGCGCCATCTTAAATGTAATAAATGTAAAATGACTTTGTTCGGATGTTCCTTTACTTAATAAGGTATTGCGCTACACCGTGAGACCGTACTCTGACAGCTTCAATTTCCGATGAATTCTAAAACTTCGGCAAGAAACTTTAAAACTAGAAAAAGATCGCGATGTTTCCCAAGTATAAAGAAGCTCGGCGCACTCTGAACAAGAGGGTTCATTACTTCAAAAAGTTCCGCTAACAGCTACCCGCTGCGCTCTCACTATTTTTATAGAAACGGAAATCCTATGACTTCAGACAGCGCTAGTTATAGAAATAGAAGCTTGTGGTCACAATCGTAAATATAGAATTCAAGGATGGTATTGGCTATCAGTGTCGGCGATACGGAATGAGGAATCGTAATACAATAGCTATTGACTGGTCGCGTGTGACTATCGCTATTTACTGTGTTTTATAAATCACTAGCTGAACTCTGCGCGCGTTGCTACGCCAACTAGAGCTGCCATGGAAATATATGAAATTAATTGGAATGACAGTGGCGCTACCTGTCGAAAATTGGTTGT
>DWPA01007548.1:0-10256 GCA_018251375.1 Calpodes ethlius | reverse complement strand
TATAAAGTACATTCCAAATATTGTCATAAGCTTTACCTATCTATATTACAATGTTTTTAAGGACTAACAAAAAGTATTACTTTTAATTAATAATTATCTAATACGCTATTGTTTAAACTTTTTTTGGTTTCAACACACCATACAATAATTGTGACACTTTGTTTTGTTTTTTTTGGAAAAATACAATGTTTTCAGTGAATATGTGTATTTTTATTTAATACAGTAATAATATCCCCACTTCTTAGTTGAAATGAAATAAAACAAATATGTATCCTCAATCCTATGTAATTTTTTGACTTTGCAATGATTTAAAAAAAACATTTTGTTTCCAAGGGTGTAAGTTAAATATCTATTCTGTACTATCCTAGCTATTTGAAGTGCATACTGTCTAGTCTGTGATGCAAGTTGAATGGAAACAGCAACATTAATGGCATATATGACATAATTATGATATATTATCCGTATTATAGTTAGTAGGTACCTTTGGTTTTCTGTCCAGCTACCATAGCGATGTTGTTTTAATTATGAAGTACCCTAATTTAGATAAGAAATAATCCAGATTTTATACCTGACAACACTGTAGTACATCATCGCTTGTCATGTCAACGTCAGTCACGTCATTTTTAAATGTCAGTTTCTACAAGAGCTAGAAGATTATTGTTCGGGTTTCGTAGCATCCTACTATTTCCTGGAACATCAAAACACAAGCCCATTTATCAATTTACTAGGTACAATTACTAGTAATATGTTTTATATTATCCTCTGCATTGTTATGCATTCGATATCCATGATTTTTAGGTTAAGGTTAAGTGATAATAAGACAAGTTGTTAATTTTACAGGACCATGGCTGAAGGTATATCTGCGCAAGAAATTGAGAGTCTCTGCCAAACACCATGTTCTTCTACCAGGGTAAGTTTTATGGTACTTGCAATTAGTAATTGGCTGTTGGTTAAATTTACACAGTTATACTGGTCTGATCTTTGAGTCACCCAGAGTTGATTTACTACTCAGTTGCCGACACTTGAATCGATGAACTTAATTAATCATTGATTTTATACGCTTAATCATAATTTAATAATTCTTATCACTTAATAACAACCTAATAAGATATTATCAGCACTACAGGTTGTGTACAATTCACAAATTTTGTTATCAGTATGTTACCTTTAGTTATCAAGGGTCATTCTTGATAGCCCCCCCCCTCCCTATAATTACTTTAATACTTCACAATACCATAGGAAAATATTTTTGTATTTAAGTGTTTAAGATTCAATAATTGAATTTTACAGTTAACTTGTGTTTTTTTACACCATTATGCTTACAAGTATTAGTTATTCTAAAATGTAAAAAATAATTAAGCGTAACTGAGAAAATGTTAATGAGGATGATCTAGATATTTCAACACAAAATTTTCATAGCACCTGACAACTAATATTATTTAACACAACTAATTAGGGGCAAAGAATGCAAACAAATCCTTGATTTACTAGTCACTGTAACACTTTTGTATTAATTTCTTATTTGCAGGACTTCATGTTCCAACAAACAATGTACCGCATTAAGGATCCCCGTAAGTCTATTCCATTCTACACTGGAGTACTCGGCATGACTCTGCTAAAACAACTGCACTTCCCAGAGATGAAATTCTCCCTCTTCTTCATGGGCTATGAGAATCCTGCTGAAGTTCCCCAGGATGAGGCACAAAGAGCTGCGTGGGCCATGACGAGGAAAGCTACTTTGGAATTAACCTAGTGAGTTCCACTTGTTGATATACATACATATACATAGTTTATAAACAAGTAAATGGGCCATTTGATAGTAAATAGTCACCATTGTCAATAAACACTAGTCAAATCACAGTCATTACCAATGTATTGCTGGCGATGAAAGAAGGAAAAAGCTAGTTTTCGACCTTTAGGCACAACACAAATAAATGGTTTAATAATTGACTTAAATAAAAGTTAATCAGTCAAACTTTGCAGAGATATAACAATATTACACACTAATAATAATCTTTGTACAAAGTCCTATTACCAAACATGAAAAAACTTGTTCTCAATACCACTATAGTTATTCCTTTATACATCTGTATAGAGATGATATATTCTGACATCAAGTTATAAAACAACAATTTGTTACTTATAATTTTCAATAAGTAAATATTTGAAAATTTCAGTAACTGGGGGACAGAAAGTGATGAGTCGAGCTATCATAATGGCAATTCAGATCCCAGGGGCTTTGGGCACATTGGCTTGTTGGTGCCAGACGTGGCTAGTGCTTGTGCCAGGTAAGAGATTATTATATAACTTCGACAAAACTTGTAGTAATTCTGCAAAGTTTTGAAATGGAAATTAAACAAATGTTAACACATTCCTACCCCCGCAGTAGGGTTCTCTGTGTCGCAGGTGACATGGACAACACAAATAACACGTCATTAACACCCAAGATCCGAGAACAAATATGTATCTGTCACATAAATATCTGCACCAGCCGGGAATCGAACCTCGCTTCGCAGGCAGGGTCACTACCAACTAAGTTACGGAGACGTCGCAAATTGATAAATGATAATCCCTTTACAAAAAATTATAAAAATTGATACTTTGATGATGTGGACGTCTATAGTCAATAGAATCCACTTATCATCAGGCCATCACCTTGTTTGTATGTTATCATGTATTCTTAAAAGACATTAAATAATTTCAGGTTCGAGCAGCAAGGTGTTAAGTTCATAAAGAGGCCCGAGGATGGCAAGATGAAGGGTCTCGCCTTCATACAGGATCCCGATGGATACTGGATCGAGATCTTCGACACCAAGGTCGTCAGTGCTGTCTGTTGAAATTTGCTGGTTTGATGGGTTGGTGGTTCTCATTGGCACATGCAATATTGATATTATTACACAAAAAAATATTTTTTAGGTCCTTAACTAAATGAGAGAATAGTAACATAACTTTTAAAAAGTGTAGTCTGTTGGATTATTGGTGAAAAATTCAAATCCACTGAATCAATGGATTACATTAAAATATTTCTATTCCGAAAACCAACAACAAAATTACCTTAAGCATTGAAACAAGTTTAAAAAATCAAAATTTAGGTTACATGTTAAAAATTGTATCATGATATTCTTGAATGCAGGTATCCTGTGAAATGATGATAATCTTCACAACAAATGGGAATCACCAGCTAAAAGTGTTCGGATTTTTTTATTTCATTGATTTGGAAGTCTAAAAGTTCTTTGATGTATAAATGTATTACTCCTGTTTGAAATTATGTTTGTTTGAAGTGTACATTTATCTGTACACCTGTGTGATGTAATGTAAATATCTATTTTTTTTGATCACACAACGGATTTTATAAAAGTCTTAAAAGTATAATTATAAGCTAAAGCCAAAAGTTATTCAAGTCAATTATGATGACAGAATTGTTAATGTTTTTTTTTTGCATATTTTATATTTCGTTGTAACATCTTAAAATTCTCTATTGTTATATTATGTTACAAAAATCATTTTGAAGTAACCAGCGTCGCGACTAAATCTGAAAAGCGCGAATATTCTTCAATTCCTAGTTGAAAGGTCTAATGTTTAGTGACTTATTGGAAATTTCCTAACTTGGATATTTCGAACAGGATATTATTAATGATAAATGAATAGATCTACAACTTTATTTAATAAATATTACATTATAATATGATCCGAATCAAAATAGAAAAATTATTGGTTTTTGAAACTTAAACTTTAACCAAATCAATGTGACATGTATCAAGTGATTATTATTAATTAACAATTCCTGTTTAGTTACATTTGTTGATGTACGCGTGTTGTATTTCCCATTAATAGTGTACATAATACTATAATACATTGGTACAGACAGAAAGATGTACACACTATACTGCCTCCTATGTGCAATGTACTTCTTTGTGTGCATATACCTATTATGCATTATATATATTGTTCTGGTCAAGTAGTTTTATTTTTGAAATGTATAATGTAACAAAAATGTATGCAATCGTTAATGTACCCATAACTGTATGTAAATATAGTGTTTTGCAATGTTTTATAGTTTTTCTTTTTCTGTTAAATTGAATATCTTCTAATGTAATACATTTCTTCTAAAGTTAATCCTCCATAATGTATATTATGTCAGTGGTTAAATTAAAATAATACCTCTAAGGACTCAGGAAATTAACTTTGAGATATTAACATATATTACAAAGATTAATTGCATGGTTATTAATTACATCGACTTCTTTGAATATGTTAATTAAGAAGTGGTATATAATAAGCGCACATCAATTTCTAAAAAAGCTTTTTAAATAATTATTTTTTTAATTTTTTTTTACAATTTTTTTTAACAATTTTTTTATTCTTTTCAGCTATGACTATTATATTACGAGAAGGTTCGTGAAAACCAAAGTCCCGGTTGCTTACAAGCACATTAAGAAAAATAATTAGTATGTTATGAAATAGTTCGTAAATTACGAGTATAGTAGATACGTCATTCAGCCTACATAAATCAATTATACTTTAAAAACTGTAGTAGCAACAAAGGGCAGACCCAGTGGGTTTCGATTAATACAATGTTATACTTATAGCAGTGTATCCATCCTAACTTACCATCAGCGATGTGAGCTATGCCAAGGCTCCATCGCCACTGGCTTTCATTTGAGAAGTTTCTGTCACGAAGTATAACTAATGTTCGCGACATGAACGCATTTACTCATACGTGAAATTGTATAATACTTTCAGATTATTAACAGATACAAGCTTCGTTCAAGTGCTCTGTAAACTGTTTAATATATAAATAATCGATTTGGAGGCATTAAATTATGCTATAGTAAAATGTTCAATTACACGCCAATATGGGTATTATAATATGACGGTGTAGGATATTTTCCGGTTACAAACACAGGGTATAAAAGGTGATGTTGGGATACCTATTTATTTAGGTAACCATGAAGACATTGTGTGTTTTAATTGTCTTGCACGCGTGTCTCTCTAGCGGTCAGCATTGGGTAAGTTTGTAATTTTTTTACCTAGTAGTGCGTGCTTCCCTAGCTAGACATGACGTGTGAGACAAATGTATATTATACCCGTGTCTGGAATGATTTTGTTAGGATGCGTAAGTCATGCATGGTGTATGTTCACACCCAACGAACCATTTGGTATCCCAGTCACCCGGCACTGTTATTGTAAGCGTTTACTTACTGATGTTTAAAATAATGTCGATTAAAACTTGGCTGGATGACTACTGATTCCGATACGATAGATAGACGATAAATCAACTGACCATCCGTCTGATGGTACGTGTATACCGCCGCATCTTGCCATAGATAAGTTAAGGCAAAATCGATACGTCGTCCAAGAAGGAAAAGAGAAGAAAAAGTAAGGAACTAACCTCCATACTCATAAACAATTCTATGAGATCTTACAGAGAAATATAAAGGGGATTGATTGTTCATAATTCCATATTTGTCTTTGGCATTTTGCAAGAAACCATTACACTGTGCGACTTCATAGTACTGTTTGTAAACACGGGGTTAAGTCTTATGTCCGCACGAGTCGTTTGGCGGCTGAGTTAAACAGGAGCGTGGTAGTTATGTAGTGTTACTGCCGACCGGGCAGTCTCCTGTCGCCTTTTACAATACTCTTGTACATCAACATGGGATTGGGGTCATCGTAAGTAAGCCCCAACATTCGCCTGTCATTTGGTCCAAAAAAACTATACCGACTTGACATAATGAAGTATGCTCAGTAATATATGTTCATGCTGATTGTAAGACGTTATTTTATGTATCTCCATCGCTCTTGATGACGAAGCTCGGCGGACGATAAACCATCTTCGTCAAGCATTGCGTCATTTCAGAAAAATTATTACAACACAATAAAATTAATAAAGTTATACAAATTATCGTCAAGCATTGAAATATTGTACACACTACTCGAGCTACAATTAGTATCTTGTAAACCTGAAACTGAATTTAGGCCATCGAGTTAAAGTACATCCATTTGCAGAATATGTTAAAGAGTTTGTTAAGTTTAGCTTATGCCGAGTGAGGCAGAGCTCAATTTTATAATAATTTATTTGCAGACTGGGCACTTGAAGCCACATAATAAATTTGCATCCTATAATTGGAACTCCTACGTCCCTCAAAAGTGGGGCCCGCTAATAAAGCCTAGATCTCCGAAGTATAATTATGATGTACATTCACCGTTTTTTTTATCAAATAGAAGGCCACAAGTGTACAATAGATACTACACCCAGGTATAATCATTTTTATAATGATTTTGTTACACTAGATAAACGTTAATGATAATTATAATTATTTTTAAAACATCTACAAAGGTGCCGAGTGGCTATTTGTAGAAAGCGTTCGCATGAAGTCGTCATGTGCCTGACAAACATTAAAAGTCATCTAAGGGACTTGAGGAACTGAATAGTGGGTATCTTTTACAATTTCTTCGACTCAATTTTAACATTACCTGATCTGACTTTTTTAGTTTGCAGCATTTATTTAAAGTTTGGTTTTGTAAAGGTTTCACCTGAAAACCGATTAAAAGATTTGGGTGATATTTGGCATATCAATCAATAACGACTACGGACTTCAGTGTTCTTGATTCAGAAAATTAATTTTTGGCTTAGTTTTACATATACCTAAGCTACTGCGGAATTGTAAGGATTAAATCACGATCAAGGATTGTGCTCTAGGAGAATTTATACATCCTTGAGGACAAATCAACCTCTCCTGCTCATGGTGCACCTTGCTGAACTTACTTATGATCATGGGGGACAGTGACCACTTACTATCGGGTGGCTCGTCTGCAAATTTTTCAGCTACTGACATAAAAAAATATCCAACATTACCTAAGTGATGTGTTTTAAAGTATAAAAATGTAAATCTTTTGAAAATATAAATTTTTGGAACTCTACTGCAATTTAAGTTAGTTTTTGTTGCGTACTAGACTCCATTACAAATCATGACGTGAACATTTTCTTTAGGTGTATATAGCTGCAATCGATGCTCGTAGAATAAAATAAAAACATTATTTATTTTAATTGCAGGTTACTGGCAATCCAGATCATTTGCTGAGGAACGAGAACGTATTAAATTTATTAGCTAAAAATCAGGTTAGAAATGAAATTCTGGGTAGTAATGGTATCCAAAATAACTTACCGTATTACTCTGGACGTTACATAGGCGAAAACGTGGACTTACAAGAGTTAGACCCAGGGTTTAAAAATTATGTAGACGTTTCGAATTGGAACAAACCGGATCCTTCTAATGAATGTTATAACCTGATTGACATTATTAACGACTTAAGCGCTGTTCTACGCACTAGCAACATTAGTAAAGAAAAACAAAATTTAAAAAAGTTATTTTGGATAATCAGACAATTTATTTTGAATAACAATCTTCAGCATGCATCATTCAGTGTAATAGTTAATGCAATAGAAAATATCCTATTGAATGTCAGAGATGACTCCAGTTTAAAAAGAGAAGCTGACATAGGTCAGATTCTAGAACAATTTAAGAATGAAGACCTGTATCGTTTTATACTTGAAATTCGATCAAATCCTGACATACCCCTTCAAGTAATAATAAGCAAATTGAGTCAACTACTTTTAAGATTGAAACAAATATTGATAAACAACAATTTTTCTCCAGAGCTTATTGAATCGGTGATTAATCAAGCCGCACAATGGTCTGTACCACTCGTTGGTTATTACTTTGAAAGAGAATGTAAAAAAAAAACACAACGGTATATTGTGCAAAATTTGGAAGCTGCTTTGAACGTAAAATTAGGCGGTGTAAAAGATGTAGGAAGCCTAGATGGCCTGGGAAACTTGTGGGGACTTAATAATTCTGGAAGCCAAGGTTATTTGAGAAATTCTGAATACCTTTGGGAGCTAGGAAATCGAGGAAGCCTTGCAGGTCTAGGCAGTACAGGAAGTAGAACAGGACCACGGAATCCAGCGGGTTTAGGAAACAGAGGAAACCTCGGTGGTACAGGCAGTATAGTAAATATAATAGGACCGTGGAACACTGCGGCTTTAGGAAACCGAGGAATCCCTGGAGGTTTAGGCAGTGCAGGAAGCATATTAAAACCATTGAATCTAGCGGTTTTAGGAAACAGAGGAAATCCTGGAGGTTTAGGCGGTGCAGGAAGTCTAATAAGGCCATGGAATATAGAACCCATAACGAATCAAGGAAATCGCGCTGTTCTCGGAGGTGCGGTAAACCAAGAAAATGCAGGATTCGAAAATCTAGACGACAATCAAGGAAATCTTGGTGGTCTAAGTGGTGTAGGTAGTGTAGTTGGTCAACGGAGTCAAAAAGATGAAGTGTATCTCGGTAATTTGGAGGTGACGGCAAATAAAGAAAATCTTTTAAGGAATCTTCAAAGTATTAACAACGCAGAGAATCAAACAGGGTCGCTAAGTGTGATAGATTTAGAAAATCAAGGGATTGCCGATAATCAAGGAAGACCGCAAGGCAGAGATATAGTGATCAGGAAAAAGGAAAAGTTAATAGTGCCATTGAAGCGAGAGACAGAGGAGTCTACGAAAACCAGATAAAGTAAGCGGCGCCCTAACGTAGACGTTTACTATCCACGTGCTAAAATGTGATCGTAAAGTGTAAAATCTTGTAATAGATTTAATAAACTCGTTTTATAATCAAAGCTCTTTTATTAATTAATTTTCTATACTCATCGAATATGCAAAAGTGTTAGTAATATACAGTGATCCTTACCCGCTGAGATTATTTGCAATTTTATAACATTAAGAATATTATGACGTAATTGTATGGATCTATACTATGTAAGTTTAACTACGAGTAAATGAGTTGTCCACATTTTGTTTTGTTTCATATTAAAACCATTATGAAATAGTAATAATCAAATTAATGTTCCAATGTTGGCATTATAAGATTACAATCAGTTAATTGAATGGTTTTACAATATAAATAGTGGTAAAGTACTATTAGCGTTTTACTAATTTCACACACAAGGATTCGACAAGGTGCTACTCTGTCAACGGAATAGGCAATTCGTCCACGGCTTCGCTCGTTGTGGATAACAACATGTGGCAAATATTACTTCTCAGTATATGCTCGCCATCTTTGAAATTCGTCGTCGCAGTAAGTGATATTTAATGCTGTTATTTATTTCTGTCTTCATAACAAAATTGCTAAAGGAGATTAACTCTAAACGTGATTGAAATCGAATGCACGTGGGGAAGAAAATTAGTTAATAACATTCCAAGATTTTTTTTTCGCCAGACAGCAGAATTTCAATGGATTTTAATATTTTTATTTTGGGTTGTTTAGAATCTTCATGTTTATAGATACTTTAAATAACCTAAACTGTGTCAGAGAAATATATTTTATTGCTCAGGGATTTAACGTTCATAAATATTTAATTTTAAATACACAGGAGGATTTGCGTGGACAAGAAGTTACAAGGCAAATAGAGTATTTACCATCAGCACCATTGCCGTATTCCCAGCCGTTATTAAATTCTTCTACCGGAATTATAGGGGGGAAAAATTTTGAGGTAAACAGCAAAAGAAATACTAACTATTAAAATACACTAGATACATTGTTTCTAGTTATACCTCTGTATAATTTAAAAATATATTAAATGAGTATTCAAACTAAAATCGCTGAAATATCTCGTAAAAATACTTTCTTCATTTTTTTCTGTGCTTATATTTTTGTTTTTATTTTTTATGCTTTAAAAATATACAAAATTCATCAGATGCAAAGTTCTTACACTACGTATATAAAGTTATCCTGCCAGACCTGTTAGTAGCATTTCCATGATTGAATCTAAAAAACGTTTTATTTTCCATGAAATAATAATGATGTTGTTTGTTTAATATCAGTTTATTTTTCAGGTACCGCTAACATATAATAATATCAATAGTCGTTTCGAAAGGCCACACACTTCTTCAGACAATTGTCCACAACTAGAAATTTTAGAAAACATTTTAAATTTGTTGAAACGCCTTTTAAACCAAGATGACAATACGTACGTTCAACAACCAGACAAAAGAATGCAAATTTTACAATCTCTTAATGAGTACTTGAAGAAGCCAGTCTCACATGTTAGTGAATTAGACAATGCCCTAAAACTTAAAAAGCTAATAGCGAGAACTAATAAGGAAGTTTTCGTCGATAATTATTCCTCCTCGCAAACAATAAACGATAATAATAAAAAAAATCGAGTAGAAGCAAATTTAATATTCAAATATAATATTC
>DWPA01007547.1:0-10258 GCA_018251375.1 Calpodes ethlius | reverse complement strand
GTTAGTGCGCACAACATCATAGACTACATCGCCACTTACCATCAGGTGGGATAGTAGTCAAGCACTGACTTATTCTACGTAAAAAAAAAATGTGAACTGTAACGTCACTTGTGATAAAAATGGATTCTGCATGCAAATAGAAAGTTAATTTCAAGGAAGATATTAGTGTACATTTATTGGATTTGTGTTGGTTTTACGTGCCCAAAATTATGCAAAAGCAACGTATTTTCATGTCAACGTATTTAAATGTCAGATAATTATTTAAAATTCGAAATAATTTGGTAAATTAAGTTTAATATATTTAATACGGTCCGTGTCTTGAAATGCAAGTTAATATATTTGGGTAAAATATTGCAAGCTGATTTAGAACTGCGTCTTTCTATCCTATAAAGTTGAACATTTTCTTATTTCTTTACTTCCAATAGTGATACATTTTTATAATTATCATAACCTGATACTCTCAGGGTTGACGGCAAACGATGGAACTCCTTAACGATGAACAACACGGGTATACAATTTTTATTTACGCATTTAATTATGATACCCCATTCTACACTCCATTATGACCTAACTACTATTCTCAGTGTTAGCTTCAAGCAGAGGAAAACCTCAATGGTGAATAGCACACTAACGTTATTTGAGTTTTTCAGTGTTGGTATTATACATAGGAGTTTAAATTTTTTGGAACTGTAAATTTATTTGAATGACTGTGCAGTGGTTATGTAATTGGTAGTTAGTTAAGTGTAAAGCTTTAGTACTGTATTAACTAATAAATACTGTATTAATTCTATTCTATCATAGTGTGAAACGGTAAATAAAACATTAATAGCACTAGATTAATTAGGTTGTATTACGCTAATTACGTGTCGCTACATCTACGTCAATATTAATATTATATTGTGTAAATATTATCATAACATTAATTAATAGTCATTAACCTATATAATAGTCATAAAATAATAATTGAAATTAATGAATCTATATTTACACATTTATACTTCTACGCTGTTTTTTCCGAAAGAATTCCAAATTTTTCTTCCAAGAAGTCGTAATGATTCCGAAGCATATAATAGAAAAATATTGACTTAATTTAAAATTAGTGCCGTATTTAGGGTCGGAGAAGAAACAGGCTTTAACTTTCTTATTTACATTCCATTAGTATTCCAGTGCGCGACCCACTAATTAACCATTCTAATTTTCTGACTCCTTTAACACCCTCCACAAAAAACCTTACCAAATTACCAATTCATAGAAGGACAAACAAGATCAATAAGCGTCAAATTACATTACTGCGTGTCCATTAAAAATTGATATTTTAAACGCTGTGAATACTTCTAGAACTTAATTAAAAGCTCCAACGTTCGTGTCCAGTGAATCAAAGGGGCTGATGTTAAAGGCCAATCGTTGTTTATTTGTTAATTAAATATTTCAGTCAATTAAATATTGTCTTCGGCGAACTCTCGACGTCTCTTGCTTATATCGTATTTCCAAGAACTCATAGACTATTGGAAAACTGACGCTGTCTAACAGAAAAATACTAGTTTTTTCGTTCGTGACTCATTGTCATTGTCTTTCTTTATAATTGAAAAGCTATCTGACATACCCGAGACATAGGGGCCGCAGTGCTTAAAGATTATTGGATCAGGTATCCAAACAACATTAATACCAATCAGCATGAGTCCACAAATCCGCTGATCACCATAAACTGAGATAAGTTATTGTAAAAGCTTCGCGTCAGCATCACGGTCCTCAATAATGAGGTGAGACTGAAGAGAGGAAGGAAGCACACAGGCACTCTATCATGTAGTTTTAGTGTCGATTACAGGAGGTCAACTCAAATATATTTTATATATCTCTCGCAGGTTGACTTGACTTACTAATTGTTATAACAGAATAACTTATTAGTTATTAACCGATGCGCGACTGATTGTCTTCTTAATCTTGTTATTCCACGGACTATTTAATATGTAGCCCGATTTCAAAAACTCCTTTAAAAGGAAACAGTTAAAAATTTCGGATACTGGAATTTATTTATGGAAATATCCATAAATTAGGCCGTGAGATCCTAATAGGTATACGGACCACAGATTAAGAAACATTGGGTTAAGATATCATATCATCAATCTATCGAATGTCTACACTTGCAATAGTTAAAATGTGTATTTAGTTATTCTATCTATGTATGTCGGAATGTGATTTTCTTTGATAAATAAGATATAGGAAATGGATGCATTAACTGAACAGATAGTAACATAATGATTTTACGTGTAATTTGCAGGTCCGTGTCGATTCCGAACAATTATAATGCGCATAATAAGCTTATAATCGATTTTTTAGATTATTTGTATAAACAGTGAGGTGTCTTTTAGATTTCGTGGTATTTTTGGAGTAAGGATAAAATATTACCTAGTTTTCGAACAAAGTTCGAAATGCACTAGATAGAAAAACACTTAAACTTATCTATATAAATAGTCAAATAATTAGTACAAAAGCCACTTGATGTTAAGCGCCCATAAACATAGCGAAATACAGTGTGATCGAATCAAGGGTGGTATCCAGCTTCGTGGGTGAATTACTCTAACAACATTCATAAGTATACCAACAGAACGAAGCTGGTGATATAGAAACACAAAACCTTCAATAGAGGGTATTTAACGCCGTAACGCTGCCAATTATTTAGCAAGATGCACGTGGTTGGCATAGACCCAAAAAGGATGAAGGCAATTAGATTACAATGAGTGATATCGTATTTAATATCGCTTAAAATATTTTACAACCATAGATCGCCGGCAACCACATTATTTGTTTGATCATTTATGACTTAAATAAGTGGTTGGGCGATTAACTTTTCGACAAAGTAATAGTACATACAAGAAAACATTCGATCAACACCTATTTCCGTCTCCATCTCACTAAGTAACCCAGAGAGAATGTCGGGTACACGTATAAGACTGCTAAGTAGCAAGTTTCTTTTCTTTTTCTTCGTTGTCTTAGTTTGCTTTGTCGGCACTTTGTTTTAAAAGTATTTGTCGAAGTATTTGGTGCAAGAAAAGGACTGGATTAGTCATGAAAAAGATCCTTCTTGCAAACTACTTTGTGGATTAATTAGGTAACAGTATACTTAAACTGTACTCATTTATTTTTTTCGTATTTACAGTTTTCTTTCTTGAAGGATACTTACTCGTAGTTTATTTAATTTTGTTAAACGCATTATGAGTGATAACGACCTGATACAAAATGCTGACGTCCTTATACACATATTCAATGGCTTAATCATAGGCTTATAGAATGATATCAGTTTCTATCAGTTATTTTGAAACGTTCATTAAAATGAATCATTCAGATGATTAGCCTTTTTAAAGTTTTCAATGGACACTCACTTAGTTACTTACGCTACTGTCCGTATTTCATTTCAATTTCTCACGACAATTGCCTACACTATATCTAATACCATTGGCAATACTGCCGACAAAGATAGCACAGTCATTTATAAGACAGATTTAGACCCCATCGAATCTTTTATCACGACTTACACATACATAGAATACAAACTATTTGACAAAACGTTATTTGCAATGTATTATCTGGAGGAAATTGGGGGTACACTCGTACATCACGAAGCCGGTCGACGGCCTTTGTACCTCTCGTGTAAGCCTAAGGATTATTTCACTCGACACGATACAGTATTTGATTCCCGATATTATTTTGCCGACTTATACTGTATTGAAATTTTATTGTTCGTTGGTTTTGAGGCTTACGAACTACGATGTAGAGAGAAACTTGATAAAACTCACATTGATCCATGCTTCAAAAAACTCACATTGTTTTGTTTTGAACGTGGATTCAAGAACTTTATATTTTTTATCTATCTATAGGTCTGAACTATTTTACAACTGCGACGAAGTTCATTCGGGGTTTTTAAATCGTTTTTAGATTCCATATATTTTTTTGGTTTGGAAACTTTCTGTTTTTTTATTCAAACGCTCTCGCAGAATTTGTGGAAAAACTATGGAAAAGAAGTAATGCAGTTTTTTTTGTTATAATAATAATGGATTAATTTAATAACAGCGATAAGTTTTTCACAAATTTGTTAGATGGGACTGAAGTTACAATCAATATTTATATCAGATGCAAATGAAAATTAAATTATCTTGCAGCTAAGAGTTAGCATATACAATGGTTAATTGCACTTAGTACGGTAGATAAACTGGAGACTAAAATTTTATTAAAATGAGATGGAACTGTAGTCAAGCACTAATTTTTAAAATAAAAATAAATCGTGGAAAATCTGATAAGAATTAATTATAGTTATTTTCCATTACATACATATGCCATACCGAGTATTTACAATATCGGTAATAGGTTTCCCGAACTTATGAATATTCGTGCTAGGTAATTCAATCTCACTTCGCTGAAAAACTGAAAATAGGAAAAATATTACTTTTAAAAATACATGTTGTTTTTGAGCAAAAAGCGAGAGATTCACGAGTAGAAACACAGTACAGAGTATCATGGATAGCTCTAATTACTGGAATAGGTTGGAAACCATCACTAGTTCGCATAAGTTTAATATAAGTGAGATGTACGTATCGGTAACGGTACGTACCAGTAAGTTGCAGCGCGAAGCGATGTGCATAAAGTGCTTTAATAAGGATAGTTTAAACAGGTAATGCAATTTAGTCCTTATTCTAAAGATCAAAAGTCCTCGAATGAAGTTTATTTTTCTAGGCAAGCTGTGCGGTCGTCTATATTTGGACATTGCACTTCGAAAACATATTGTTAACATTACACACATTAAAACTACATATTATTCATGATACTATGAACTTACTATTCGTTTCATATTGAGGTATTGAATTATAAAATGAATGTTTAACTATAATTTCTTACTAAATATAGTTGTTCAAAACACGCGCGAGAATTGAAGCCTTGTTAAAATGGGGTAGTTATTTTTAAAGAAAATCAATATTGCTTCGTATTGACATGCCGCAGGAGTATCATGGAGAGGTTCAACTTACGTTTCTTTGAATAGGTAACAATCCAAGTTTAAAAATTTTAGTTTGTAGCGCATATACGAGTAAGTTTTCGTTAGCGTCGATTCTAAATGATCGATGGAGTTAAAAACAGTGGGTGTTTTTGTCGATGGAGAAGTAGCAAAAATATCTTGACTGTTTTCGTGATTCGTAAGGTACGTAACTATTATTAATATTGCGTGGCAGTCGTAACGGCTTTTGGGCCGTATAAAAATATATGATACTTGGGTTGCCCAATAACTCCTTCATCGATTCTCTGGACTTAATTCAAAGAGGCTATTATAACGGTTGGGCTGTCTCACATAGTTCCATCGTCAAACTCTCGTAATAAACTTAAAACTCTCATAATTTTGTATTGTTGCGGAGAATAGAAGTATGTGCAAAAAATTATAAGAAGCGGTTCCCAAAATGATGCAGAAAAAGTATTCATAACAACACTGTTGTGTATCCAGGTTGATCGGACACTGTGCTTTAGTTATTAGCCAAAGCAACCTACGTGCTCGCTATTCTAACACCACGATAAAGAGAGAACGACTCGCTATTCGATAGAATACTTTTTTTTATTTTATTTTATGTCACCTGTCACGAGTAAAAGATAGACAAAGGCTAAACTTAATGGCTAATGACATTGTCTACCAGTCGACCATGGGTGGATGTTGAGAAGTCTGACAGGTGCTAAAACAGCATTAGAATTAATATTACTATTAAAAATACAAATTTAAATATATATTGAATTGTCATAGACTTATGACATTTAAATAATTATCGATAATAGTGAACGAACAGAAAGTTATAAAACTAATTTTGGAATAGTAGATTTATAATTTTCAGTCGTAAAAATTGAAAAATAGGCTTTAACAAGGGGGGAGGGGGGCTGATTATGAAAGTCGTGTGACGATTTTTATTATTTATATTTTTATGGATGGTCCCTTATGATAATAATACAATTCACAACTGTTCAGTTTCCTCGACGGTTTTATTTATATTATACTTATCTATATTTATAAAGATACGATATATATTATATCATGTACATCATCTATGATAAGCGTATATTTAGCGAAGCGAGCAAATATTTCTACTTTTACTAGTAATAAAGTAATACACATACTGCTAATATATTTTGTAGGAATAGATGTAAAGTTATCGTGTATCGATTCTTTGTTGATAAATTGTGCGGGCCTGAGTCGCGTTTGAAGCGTTCTACTTATTTTTTCAGAACGAAAACTTAACCTTGGGCATAAATCATCTAAAAGAAATCTTCCCGGGACGACTGGTTGACGTGATCCTTGAATATTTCACGACACCGGTCCTTTATAAATCTTGCCACCTCATAAAAAGATGCCCGACAAAAATAACCTTGTATTTATCATTCAATGAATTGTCATTATTTTAAAATTTCTTTTATAAAGTACGATAAATTTAGAGTAGAAATAGAATTATTGAACGTTTTCGTAATAAAGAATAAACTGCGCTTAGTATAAGAAGTAATGATTTTAAGATTTTTTAGATGTTAAGATCATATTTTTTAATACAGATAGTCGATGGATATGCTAATGACCCGTCTCATGGTAAGTGGCTACTATCGCCCGTGTGGATGATTAATTCCAAAGACATAACCGATGTGTAGCCGGTTAAAAAATAAGAGAAAAGAAGAAAGAAACACCTGGCTCTTTAGACACATGCTACATGTAAAGAAAATAATACCAGAAATGAAACCAATGAATGAACATCATCGATGGTGTAACCCCTATATGGTGTCTTAATAAGCGAGACGGCTTTAATAAAATGTGCCGGCATGGAATTGAATCACTGTATTTTGAGCCTCCCCAATACGTTCCTACCATGAAATAATGCTGATGTTCCACCAGAATGGACAAGTGTAGAATGACACATTTAATATTTTTGATTAAAAAAGAAATAAATTAACGTAGTATACCTAACATACCTAAACATATCTAACACCGTAACATACCTAAATAAACATCATCAGTATTAGTATAATATCCGTATTACGGTACTTATTTTTTGGATAGACGCGGAAAAATTTTGTAGTCACTGCTGAATATTAATTAGTAAACGAACGGACGGTAACACCAAAATTGAATAAAAGATTCCCGCATTTCATCAAATATCATTTATTTTAACTTCCTTTTTTCTCCGCCGATGTTATAATACTAACGAGTCCGTGTTTCGCTCGATGAAACGTTAAAAATCACTTTTGCTGAGAAGCAACGAGTATTATAAGCGACGTGTATCATTTACATAAAATATCTGAGTATTATATTAGTCTCATTTATTTAATGTTGCAAATGGGTGACATTTGTTATCTGTTTGAGAAACACAATAATGAGATTTTGTTGTTATTAAATTATTACAGTGATTCATCGCTCTGACTAGGATGTTTAACGGATGTTTAGGCTAAGTATCCACCTAAGTTACGTGAGGTAGCAAAACGGTGCGTGAGGAAAAGTCCACCAACAGGATTACTTAATCTTTCTAGTGTCTCGTAGTAAATAATCCTTTTGTTGGATTTTTCCACGCGTAGTATTCTGAGATAGCAAGAGGGTGCACAAGGAAAAATCCAGCAATAGGATTACTTAATCTTTCTAGACTTGCGTAGTAAAATAAACCTTTTGTTAGATTTTTTCTTCGTGCATTTTTTGAGACAGGAGGACAGTGCGCGAGAAAAAATCCAGCAATAGGATTACTTTTTCTTTCTGGTCTTGCATAGTAAAATAAACCTTTTGTTGGATTTTTTCCTTGTGAATTTTTTGAGATAGCAAGACGGTACACAAGGAAAAATTCCAGCAACAGGATTACTTAAGCTTTCTAGTCTCGCGTAGTAAAATAATATTTTTGATGCATTTTTTCCTCGCGCAATTTTTTGAGATAGGAAAACAGTGTGCGAAGAAAAATCTAGCAATAGGATTACTTGACCTTTCTAGTGTTGCGTAGTAAAATAATCTTTTTGGTTGATGCTTTTCTTAAATTAATTAATAATAAAAAAATTAAGTTGACAGTCCGCTTACTGTCAATAAGGTATTTTATGTCATTAAGATATTGCCTAAATGATAAACCAACAAACATCTATAAATGAATTAGGGATTGTTGGCAAATATTACAATAAATATAACAATTGTTGGTTCTAATTCTAATTAATATGAATTTGCTTTGTCCGAATGGTAGAGATTACTTCGAACTTAGCGTATTATACATGAGGATTGTAATATCTACATTATTCAAACTCATTCACATGTATAATTCTGGCTCAGCTTAAGACCTTTGGACCTTTCCTGGGCCATTCATCCCTGAATTGTACGCATGAGTGCGTTATTATGAACAGTAATTTTATTGTAAAGATTAACATAGTTAATACAACAAACATTACTTTAGTAACAAAACTTTCGATATTTCTTTGGATTGTATATACGATTCGTTTTTAGTAGCATATGTATTCTTAAGACTATTTTCAAGTAAATATCCATCATAAAAAATTACGATTACATCGTAAACTACGAATTGATCACATTCATTCGTCCGAATCCGGATTTTTATAAAAAGGTGACGCTCACACACTCTCAGACTGGTGCTGTATTTCGGGAATATCCAAGACCTGAGAACAATCAAACATGATATTTATCAACTAAATATCTTTTCTAAATTTAAAGTGGAACCCTTAATTTCCCATGCATGCCAACCGATCTAAGCAGTTGTCTATTAACAGGTTTTTGCTTTCTACTTGGCTGTTATTGACGTCAACGGCTTTTGGTGTTACTGATGTAGAGGGCCCGCTGTAAATAATGAAAATCAGGCAGTTCGTCTCTTAATAAGTCAACAAAATATAAAGTAAAAAAAAAAAAATTGTACTTACATTTTTTCCGTATTAAGGCCTTGAATATCTTAAACCATGCATTTCTCAAAGTAAATAGGATTGCTGCTTTTTATTTCAGAGTTCCTACAACTACCTGTTTACATCATCAGATTAACTCTATCCGCCTGAAACTGTAAAGGCCGATATAGCCAACAGCAACAGTAAAAAAAACTGTATGATATCATTTTGTTTCATTGTCATCCGATTTACATACGTATTCAAAATTTAAGCTCAATCGAGAATTGGGTCAAATTTAACACCAGAAAAACGAGCAGGGGTCATTTGACCCATTTTGAAGTTAAGCGACCGATAATTCTGTAACTATTTTTTTAAAATTGTTCATATTTCAAAATACCATTAAGGTCAATGCAATTTAACTAACAATTGAAGGCAGCTTCGTATTTCAAGGTAATTTTTTTTTTTCATATTTCAAGTGTTACCTTTTAAAAATTTGTTACATACCTACGCTGGGACAAGTAAAACTAAAGAAAAGCTCTTTAAAAACATAGTAAAGAAATACATTATATCATTGCGATAATAATAACTCGTAAATACATATTTACGCTGCAGTCTGAATGGCTTACACTACGATGTATTTTGTTTCCGAGAACAAAATATAACCCAGTTTTAATATTCCAATCACATTATTATCAGACAGTCACACGCGACGGCCTTCAACAGCTGAATGACCGAACAATTAATCACAGATGAACTCAAGCACTGGTGGACAAATCAGTATCGAAATTTTCTCGATATTTTACGTGTCACGTGTCACGTGTCACTTGTCACGTCTACTCCGACACTTCGTCGTTTATGTGTCGATACAGAATTAAACGTTGGAAGAAAAAGACATTAATGTGATGGATTAATACTGTTTTATCAAAGGCTGGATAAATAGATAATTTACTGTTTTAGTGTTGTTTACTTAGTGATAAGATCTTTTTATAGTTCGATTAAGGTTAGTCTGAGGTCAAATGAGTTAAAAGAGAAATTTAGGGTTCTACTACGTTTTATTACCATTTAGGGTTTTATCACGTTATAAGCCGATACTTTAAATAAATGTTAAGTTTTAATGGCTAACCTTGGACAATTAGTTGGATATTCCTTTGTAGATTTATCATCCAGAGATTACTGGATACTTTAAATGTGAAAACTTATAACATTTGGGAGGTGAATACCTATGACAAGCCCCGACAATTAAATAAATAACAATGATCACGCACTCGCAGGATCATTAGAGTCCCCTGAGATGCGAATGGCATAGTGTTATTCAAATATTACATAACATTAACTTCTGTTTGATATATATCCATTAATAAAATTATTCCTCTAATTTTTTATAACTTTTAAT
>DWPA01007546.1:0-10259 GCA_018251375.1 Calpodes ethlius | reverse complement strand
GTTTAATACAAGACAGGTTTTGGGTAAATTGAATATTAATAAATATAGCCATGACTGCATATCACAAAAAATCATGCGGATTTATACTCGATGCAACGGACTGATACAGCAAAAATAATATAGGCATTTATTTTCCAACCATGCAAAGCCGAGAAGGGTTACTAGTAATAGAAAGAAATATAATTAAACAGAGCAAACACGGTAGAGGCAATCTTTGCCATCGCATAATGCAGTTACCATGGCAACGATGAAGAATGATATATACTAGGTGTGTGTGTGTGTGTGTGTCTCTTACTGCCAGGTATTTATGTGATACATAAATGTCTATCGTGGTTATTTCTGATATGTTCATTTTATCAATGCCACTGGCAACACTAAGTATTTTATTTACAAAAAATATAAAGGCTGCTATGGTTTAGAACCGGTCGCTATTATATACGTACAGACGCATTTTTTAATATAGCTCATCTCCCTCAGTAATACCATACCACTCTACATAGAAAAAATTGCCTCTTTATTATGAAAGGATTCAAATATGCAACGCAATACATCTTTCCGTACGAAGGAAATGTTTTTCCTGACAAAAGGTAGCCTATATCACTCTCCAGATTCCCAACTATTTATTATACAAAAATCATACTATAACGATGCTCCGTTGCGCCGTGAAAGAAGAACAAACAAACAAATACTTTATATATATATACAGAAAATAATAAATGCGAACATTTTAATATCGTCTCATAATAATAGAATACACACCAATTAGCCCAGGGCGAGGACTGAAAACGAATATATACTTTCGTCTTCACAAAGGGATTGTTACAAAATTTACATATAAAAGTCATATTCTCTTTCAACTAAGTATGGATAATTTGTTTACAAAGTAATAACAAATTATTAGTAGGCCAATATACTGCAAAATAAAGCATTAAATATTTAAACGAAATATTTTTTTGCTGACTATTCTGGAAAACTATTTTTTTAAACAAGATGTTACCGCGGCTTCCCCAGAGTGTAAAAAATTTTTGTTCCTTAATTTGCATAGCCGTGACAGATTTCCTTTAAAGTTTATTAATATAAATTTCTCTAGTAATTTTTTCACAAGACAAAACCAACATAAAATGTTTGCTAACTGCTACGTTTGCAGTTGCCATTTATATGCCATTAGGCAGTTCTAGCCTAAAACTTTTGAAATTTTTTTTAACGACATCCAATAATATGAATCTAATGGAAAAAAAATAATCTCATTTTTTATATTGCTTAATTCTATCGCTTTGTCAACATGATAAATACATATGCCTACGCTATGCCGCAGACGGATTATTTTTCTAAAATTTTTTTTTTTTTCTAAAGTAATTCCAAAATAAAAGTAGCCTAATTTGCTTTTTATTACATTAGCTACCTGTCAATAAAAGTTCCATCAAAACCGATAGGGCCCTTTCAGAGATTAGCCAGAACAAACAGGCACAGACAAAAATTGTAAAAAATGTTATTTTGATTTACGTACCGTATGTATGTAGTAAAAAGCAGTTATTTAAATATTACAAACAGACACTCCAATTTTATTCATATGTACGGATTGTAATATTATATAGCAACTTTTAAGTCAGCAAACATGGATTTTATGAAATATTTCATCATGAATAGTCGACATTTTTAATCTCCCGTGTTTTCCTCTTCACGAAACAATTTAAGAGTGCGTTACTGAGGCGAGACGCAGCTAGATATAATCTCATACATATAGAAATTTCTCGAGCACTTTTGTCCCATTCGTAACCATCAGAGTTACATATGGGATTCAAGGTTTTGTGAACTGCGTTGAGAAATTTACTACTGGGAGTTACTCATCTTAAATTCTAGGCCTTCTTAAAGTTTATAAACATTCTTACATACTTTCATACTGAAAAAAAGTATTCGTGCTGTTCACCACTGTGGTTGAATTATGCCCCTTCTTATAGTTTTGTTTATAAACTTTCTAACACACTTTTATACTGCAAAAAGAAATAGACCTACCTGTGCTGTTTAGGATAAAGGGTTTTGTTCGCTTGGAGACATTCCTTAGTGATAGGTCATAAATATTTTTTTGTCATCAGTACTAAAGCAATGCGTCAAATTAAAAATTTATATGATTAGAAAAACTAGTTATAATTCAGCTTGCCAAATTTGACTTAAACAAACCTACTAACAAACTAACAAACATTACAAGTAAAATAAAAACAGCAGTCTTAATTCAACAGTAATTAAAGTTGTCAAATGGTAATTATTAATTAATTTATTTAAAATTTGGCTTCCAAGCATAAAATTACTTACTTTTCTGTTACCTCTGAAAAAAGTCATAAATTATTATACAACATCATAAATGTTTGTAGAAATACTTTTAAAATAATTGTTGATACGACCTTATTCGAATAAAATCTTCTAGAATCTTACAATTGTATTCAATAAAATCACAACTAACCTGACAGACGTTTATAAATAAAAACAAATACTTAAATATGCGTCAATGTCTCTCAAGCACGTGTTTGACAGAAGCCATAGTAAGGAGAAGTGCATGCTACTAGGAGAATGACAAAACCGCGCAAACCAGTGCTGTAACAGGCTTGTAAAAGGATTAGACGGACGGAAAAGTTTATGACGTAATGGGTCGTGATGCAATTAATTATATTACTTCGACTTGACTAGATTCGGATAGACTTAATCGTTCGGATATAATTGTGTCTAATTGTCATCACCATTTTCCTTTGATAACATCAGAAAAAGTATATTTCGTGAACAGTGGATATCGGAAATGAATTTATTGGTAGTTAAAACCATGAGTAAAATTATTCATATATTCGTACATGATATTTGATCGGATTCGCCCCAATATAGGTGATAACTGTTCTTTTAAAATGTATTCTAGTGGTCGAAATTCGATTGTAATCGTTATTCATTTGGAGAAAACATAATGCATGTTCAATTTTTATTCTAATATTATATATAGGTACGTTAATTAATATTATATCGGGTCGTTATGTATTTTATTGTTCTTGCCATTTATAAAAGGTCTGTAAAAGTTAAAAAAAAATTACACGCTCGGCAATCCTATAAAAAAAAAAATTGACAAACTCTGAACCTCTTTTTTTCTAACTATATAGACATTTTAGATCTTAACCTATCTATAATTAAATGTCCTCTGTATACCGACTCCCTTCAATATTTACATGTACGTATATTATAATACTGAAGACAATATGAGCCGAGTTAGAAGATAACACGACAGCAATGCCGTAACTACGGCACTTAGAACTATATTGGGAATTGTTTGACGCGTGGTTTGACTGCCTTTATTGCTTTGCTCTTCACTCACTTATTGCAAGAATGTTGTATTACCATAAAAATTGGTAGGATCTTACAGAATAGGTACAGATACCACGTATATACATCCATTGACTTTCACCAACATGTGACCGTCTGATTTTTTTATAAGTATATAAAAATGTCAAAAAAAAACTTTAAATGAGGTTTTATCTATTACAGTATTGTTTTTTATCACTATTTAAACTTTTCAGGCAGGTATTTCTATGTCACTGTTTATATATTTTAATTAAATAATTTAAAATAATATCTAGAGACTGTACTTAGCAGATCTACATATATTTTGCAACAATATTTATACAATTATATATTTGTTATATTTTTATTTATGTAGTATATATTTTTTCATAAGTAAATAAAAATATCTGGGTGAGGCTGGATATGAATGTCAACGTGGCAACGGCTATGCCAAGCCGTATCGTACTACTTCGATACCCGCACCGCGCTTATGCCCGCACCGTGCCTACACCCGCACCGCGCCTATACCCGCACCGCACTTAAACACGAACCGTACGCCCTTATATATTTCTTTCTTAATTATAAACGCATATTAAAATTTAACCTTAGTCACAATGCCGTACCGCAGTAGGTTTGTCAAGCTCCTAATAACACAATTATAGTTATTTAACTAATGCTATTAGGTATGAGATTGAAAGAAAATTAACATAAATAGGAAAGAGTGAGGTAACTTCAGCCAAAAACGGTTTTAGTTAGGATTACTTTTGATGCGAAGACCTTGAGTTAAGCGCGTGATATTTTTGGCAACAGCACTGTTCCATTTATATGAACACAGAATTTTATGTGCAACATTTATTGTACACTATACTATTTTAACATGGTCGTTGATACGTTTTCCACTGATGTATTTTTATTGGTCGGTGTGGGTCACTACTATACGACCAAATCGATTGTGACTGCATTTGCAATACAATATGTTTGGTTTAAACATTAGTTCATAGTTTGTTTAGCACTGAATAGATTGAGTTGTTATTTAGCTATGAACAAAATTAATTTTTTGTTTAAATATATCGTAGTACAACGTAAAAAGCCTGTTTGCTAATTCTTTGTTTAAAAATTCGAATTAAATTACAACCAGCAAACTTTATACCAAGTAAAACTAGTTGGTTTATGTGACGTATAAAATTCTATAGCCATTTTAAATAAAAATTAAAAATAACATTTTAATCATTGACATTAAGTTTCCTTGTACTATACTAAGTATATATATATATATATAATATTGAATTTCATAGTTTTTGTAAACATGTCGAAAAAACAAATTAAATTAAATTAAAGTAATTTAGAAAACTTCGGAAATGCTAAGGCATTGACTAAGGTCAAGTTTCATAGACTTGATATTAAATACGTCAAGGATGAAGGATACTATTTGAATTTTGCTGCAAAATTAAAGAAATCATTTGTAGGTTTTCCATGTACACTTCATGACCACGATTCTTGTAACGGACGAAATATCAGTAGAACGTCATTAAGGTAAAATACGTCGATCCTCTCTTTCAATTTTACTGTGAGACTTCGTAGACGTATTTAAATTATTTTTTTCAAGTACAAGTAATGTCAATTGTACATAATAAGCGCAGAAGAACTTAATATGAGGCTGAAATTTTTAGCACTGTAATTGATAACTGGACCTATACCGTTTTAAATATTTGTCTATTAGACCTATACATGGACCCGACTAATTTCTAAAGTTATCATGTATTTCAAAGATATTTTTCACTAGATAAATTCAAATAGTTTGCATACTTATTATTATTATTTGTTGAACCGGGCAAGGGACTCAGATTCCAAAGGCCACTGCGACCAAATTTGATATATTGTACCCGTATCCGTTTAAGAGCTAGATCTGGTCGCCAAGTCCCACAGTTTTGATGAACTATAGGATATTCCTGGTTTAATAAATAAAATTTTAATTCCTTTGCATACTTACGGTTTCTTTATATACGACGTGTAAAACGTAAGTCCCCCAATTCACACTAGAAAACTACGTGGTCTGCTTACTTTTTATAGAACCATATCCCAGCGATGATATAATTATAGGTAAGACTGTAATTAATCTTCAAACAGATTTAAAAAACTTGCTAATAAAACGTAATGTTTTATAGTACATTAAACTATGTTTTACGCATGCTAAAACCTAATGTTATTCGCGGTCTTAAATACGTGGAACTCTTACTGTAAACATGTAATTATGACGGCCCACTCATATTTCCATATTCTCCTTATATTCATACATAAAATGGAATTGTAATCCGAACATTACATATTCATCACTTAGCTCTAATCTCCTAAGGGAATTTACCAGAATGTATTAAGAGCCCTTGTAAACATTACGAGGAGAATATATTTAAGATTTTATCCGGCAACATTGAATAACACCGCAACTAGTAGAAAATGCAAAAAAAATCATCATTACTGTACTACAATTTTATCATCGATTTATATATAAAATAACTTCATTGAGATCGAAGTAAACTTCTTTTATTACGTCTAAATGAATTAAATGAGTTTACAAATAGTTTTAAAAGTAAAAACTCGCTTTATTATGAAAATAAATTGGTAAGTATTCATCATCGAGGAGATCTCTCGCTTGGAGCCATTCCTAAGTGAAGTATTAATCACACTAGATTCATGCTAGTCACTTAGATACATTGTCATCGAAAATAAAGCACCTATTGTGTCAAACTTCAACTTAAAGGACAAAAAAGAAGTAGTATATCTTTCGAATATTCAACGAAAATTAACCGAAACATACTAAAAAAGTAACAAACGTTGAAAGCGAAATAAAAGCTTTGAACAATTAACGTATAACAAATTAAAACACAGTTCCAAAGTTTTATTGACAACGATACTGAATTTGTAATTAACAACAACAGAAACGTGCGTTTCAATCAATCAAAGTTTGCGAGTTCCCAAAAGGCAGTTGGTTCGTGTAATGGCTAATTAATTTTTGGAGTGTATTAATTTCAGAAGAAGATTACATTACAACATTTACTAATACAAGTCTCTTAGATTTTTTAAATATTGTACACTTACCTGGCATTGAAACCTGTCTCCTCATTCTGAAGAACTCGAAGAACTTTCAGATGGAGAACATCAGCAGTCGACGACACCTAGGACAAACACTATCACTATAAAACTTTAACACCTGTTCATAAAACTATACAACGGACTAAAGTAATAAAAACTTTGGTATTAATTTATAAAATAGGTTGTTAAAAAAATAAAAGTGAAATAAGTAGACTTATAAGACAGAGAATAATCAAAAACACTGATTTCATAAACGGTATCGGCAAACGAAGCTACACATTCGCGTAGTTTGCGAAGTTGGCGGTCGAGCTCGGGAGCGGACCGTGTCGCAGCCGTTCGAGTGAGCTTCTGGGGAGGAACGCTAGGGCGGCTGCGGCGCTGGGCGGCGGCGCGGCGCCCGCCCTAGGCGCGCCCGATACCAGGCGATCAGAACACACCAAGAATTCTGCGAGCACGTGGATAGAAACGCACCGCGCATGCTCCAAATAGAAAAGCAGAGGAGAACTGAAGAAAGCAGCGCATTAAAGCGAGACGGAGAATCCTAAAAATAGGGGTGCGATACGACCGAGCGAGAAGCTAAATCGGGAAGCGCCAAGCAGTCTGAAAACTGACTTGACGGATACGGCCGATGTATTTTGAAACACACATCGACAGCGTAGTTTAGAACCTCGCGTATCTCTAAACTTAAAGTTCATTTTCATTATGGCGGTGAAGTTCATTGTCTATTCTCGTCGTCTAATAAAGCGGCGAATTTAGTTCAAATGTTTGAGGGATTCGCAAGGAACTGTCTAGAGGATCCATTGTTCAAATATTACTCGCGTTACCCCACAATGTTGGCATTAGCGAGGGGTCCTACGTATATAAATAAGTAATACGCACGGCCATTCACTACACAAAAGAAAATTGAACCAGTGACCCCATGATTTTCGTAGTATGTTCAATAATAGTACATTGTTACAATCACTTAACACGAAAATACAAAAAGTTTACAGACAAATATATATACTTCAGTTCCATTTCAAATATTATTTTCTTATACCAAGAGAATAATAGCATATTTATAGCATACATCGACATAAAGTCAATCGACATAATTTTGATTAACGACATCGAATTTAACCGTTGCAAAATCGGTTTTGGAGGCCAAAGCGTTTGTGGGACCATTTGATCACGTAAGTCAAATGGCTAGTCGGCTTATTTACTGAGTATTGACCTAAAAAGTAAACATTTTTGTTCCCTAATATAAAACTTTTGTTATTTAATTTTAAGGGTCCGATAAACAGCATTACTAAACTTCACCTATAAAGATTAATATTGTCTGAAATTTATGTTCTTGCTGCGCGTTTATCGCCAACAATACTTATCAGTTGATATATTTCCACCCGAGTCCACAGGTGTCAGTTAGGGAGCAAGGTAACGCACACACTCAAATATCCTAAACTCAATCGAACGCCCAAATTTCTATGTTGTCCTGGTACTTCTAACCTTATTACTGAAGTTTCAAGGAAAACCGCTTCAGGAATGAGTAAAACGAACGTACGTGTTTGTTTACCAAACAAAATAACTATTTTCTCGTTGTATTTTAATTAACTACAGTAAACATGAATTCAGTACAATTTATGGTATCATGTTTATTGTTATGTCACGTGATAAATAACGAGATATTTTTCAATCATCCCTTTAATAATATTTTTATGAGCGTTTCTCACGACATCATGGAGCACACTCGTTCTAAGAAACATTTTGTAGATGGCGCAAGTGCTGTTAATATGTTTACTGTTTGGAAAATAATAGAAAATTATTTTACAATCTTCTGAGAATTTCTTCTATCGGAAGACTACCCAGTGCCAAACACTTACGAGAAACTAACATTCGCATATGTATGGTACAATCTCTGTGTAGTTAACTATATTGATAATGTGGCAATAGTTCTTATTCAGCTATCAAGATTTGACCAAAACAAACATATGGACGATATTGATATCTCAAAAGAACAAAACTAACTCACTTTATAAGAAAATTTAGTAATTTTGACTTATAGACAAACATGTTTAGTCAGCGTCATTGGATATGTGGTAACTAATAAAATTTAATTATTTGCTTCTAAAATTGTTGTAGTGTTTCAACGTTCTTAACTTTATTCGATAAATTGTTTTAGAACTGTGCTCCTTCAAATTTTATATTCGTGTAATTGTTCGTGGTGGTGCTAACTTAAATTTCCCCCTACTTCTAGTGCGAATTGTGGTCGCTAATTTC
Source organism: Calpodes ethlius (assembly GCA_018251375.1). NCBI lineage: Eukaryota > Metazoa > Arthropoda > Insecta > Lepidoptera > Hesperiidae > Calpodes > Calpodes ethlius. The sequence goes on along the minus strand of DWPA01007546.1, from coordinate 1,598 downwards.
CAAGGTGATAACCGATTGAAATAGACCTCTTAAAATGTTAAAAACTAGTATGCATTTTTAGTAAATATGTTTGATTAATATTAAGTATTGCAAATGCAATTAAAAATAATGTAACTGTTAGTTTATTTTAATTAATTTGTAAAAATTAATCTATGAAGTTCTGACTGAAGTGCCGTCTATTTGTTTTTTATGAATTGACAATTACTTCGCTTGTCTGATTTTTCTGCTCAATGGTGGATATACATACTTCCTAATATATTAAAATAATTAATATAAAATATTTTTAATCCTCCAACTTTCGTTATTTACGCCCTAACAACCATATTTCCTATAGTAACTGTTAATTTATATATTTCACAGTCATGCAACATAGTTCGATCTGAAATGTCACACTGGTTCCCTAAGGTAGTAGTACAAAGAAGTTATTTTTTTGTTTTACTAAGATTTATTGTAATTATATTGTTATTATGTTATTGTAATTATACTATTAATAACATTGTTTTATTACAAGGAATATTTTTGTATAAAAAAAATTCGTCACTTACGCCGACGCCATGTCCACATTGACAACATAATTTTTATAATCCAATATATCCAATTATTCATCTATATTGTATTACAATATCCAAATATTCCTAAAAAACAATTAATTAAAAATCTTAATGTAATTAATTAATTATCTTCCGTTATCTCACATTTTCGTCAAAGACAATAAATGATTTCTCCCCTTACACTTATACCACAAACTGCATTAAGGAATTTCGGTACAAAATGCTGGTCTTAGCTCGCGAAATAGCACTAGTTAACGAGGACATTTCGGAGTTTCATTTGCCCCGGCGATAAATACATTGTATTGTATAACAAATAACAATTAGGTTTTATTGCGTAAATAAATATTAAAAGAAAAAGTTACATAATATCCAAAAGTAGTTTTTTCTTTGTAATATTAAGTTGATATCATGTCAAATTTAATAAAAGGACAAAAGAGGCTGCTTATTGAAGTAAAGATATTAAGAATAAAGTTTAATACGTAAAGTTAGATTCGAATACAAAGCATATACGTGACTTTCGCCTAATAACATGAAACTTATTCGCTTACATTTTATCAGATGCTTGAAAAGACACTTAACTTACTTGGAAATACAAATCGCATTTTAAGTCATGCATAGTTTTAATACAATAGAGATAATCATCTCATCATCTCAGCCTATAACTGTCCCACTGCTGGACTTGGGTCTCTTCTGGAAAAGGAGTTTAAAACGCAACTGGGGATTGGCAGACTTCACACGCCTTTGAGAATATTATGGAGAACTCTCAGATGCGCAGGTTTGCTCACGATGTTTTCCTTCACTGCAGCAAGTGATAATTAAATTTGTTATACATGTATTTTTTTAATTAGATGTGCGTGCAAGATTTGGTCTTACAAATAACTTATTATTCCTAATTCAACTTAAACATAAATAATGATGACTAATGATATTATTGTAATCCCCTTTTAATTTGATTATTAATACAATAATCGATAGATTTGGTTAACGTTTTTTAGTAACATTTCGCGCCAAAAAACCGCCATTTTGCTTTTTTTAAACACCTACCTA
>DWPA01007545.1:0-10259 GCA_018251375.1 Calpodes ethlius | reverse complement strand
TGTACCGACCTCACCCAAACACATTTGTTTGACGCTTCCAATAATACTTCTGAAAGTCATCCGTCCATATATGGCGTCTAGTTTCAAAACTTTAGAAATTACGCGCGCTGCGACATATACATAAGCAAATATAATTATTTAGGAAAATAGGTTAAAGTTTTAAAAACGCAATATTTTCTCCTTTTAATTATAAATTTAAGTATGCACCTCTGTATCTCATCTATCTCGAATCAATAGAAACTTATAATCATGATGAAATATGATATGAATCGTAATATATTTATTACAATTATTTATTTAATCGTAATATATTTATTACAATTATTTATTTAATCGTAATATATTTATTACAATTATTTTGAACCATTCACGTATGTACATTTTTTTTCATAAAGACATTTATTCTTGTGGAGTAATTTACAATTTATATAAAAAAAAATTGATACCAAACCAACCGCATCCATGTCATACAATAATAAATATTTAAAGAGGTTAGCAGGTGCAATATATCTCAAATTGATGTCGAAATAACAGTCCGTAGAGCTGAAATAATAATAAAAAACCGCCTCGTCTTTGAAGCGGCGGGCCTGCAATTTGGGAATTAATTCTATCACATTTTGCCCGCGTCGGCTACACCGCTTTATGGCTCCTCTGACACCGCTACAGCTGATTATAGGCCCCTGTCTCATCGTCACCAGTGCCCCGTGTGCGAGGGAATTGTTTATTGTATGTACTGTAATACAAGCAATAATAATCATTACTTCATAATAATATTGATAATATTGTTTACCAGTAATAATAATAATTACTTAATAATAATATTGTTAGCAATCTTAAAGGGTAATAGTAGGCAAAGTGGGTTTAGTTCCTATGTAAGTCTGATTGTGCTGTCTAAGTGACATAGTTCTCTCGTATCCTTGCGTGCGAAAGCTATGCTTGTCGCTATATTGATCTGATATGAATATTGTAAAGTACTTTTCGTTGCTTATAGGTATATGTTGTGCATTGTTCCTAACGTATTTTGTGTTTTGTTTAGATTGTGATTAACGTCAGATTATGTGTTAATAAAATTATTATTTTTATGGTTGAAATATCACTTCGGACACAAAAAAATAATCCTTATAGAAAGTTCTGTTTCTGTTGCCTTATACGACATGAAGACCTCTCGGCAGACGATTGAATTGCTTGAGGTCAATATTCCACTCGGCTTATTCAATAAAGGCGTATGTAGCTTCAACCATTAACAGCCCATTACAGGTCTTGGGTCTTTCCTCATTACTGAGAAGGCGTAAAGCGTACTCCGCTGGTGCTTCAATGTGGTTTGGTGGAGGATTAGCAGCCAATGGAAGAGTTGAACGTCATTATACTGCCCAACGGCCTCCAACGTAGCTCTATATCTGGTAACAGTTATGTAAAAATAACAACCGCTTTTCGTCTGAACGCAACTAACAGCTTTTCGTACCTCCTGAAACACGGAAGGCCTCAAGAAATATTTACTATTTGAAGTAAAAAATATTCTCATGGTCAATCCTCCCCTGGTCATCGGTAACGCTTCAGTTAATGAGGACGTGGCGGACAACGATAACCACTTACCATATGTGATCCGTCTATTTTATGTTAATATGCTTCTAACAGCGGCTTATATCACAATAAACCATGAGTAAGAGAAAATAAAAACATAGGGTTATTAAAATTATTTAATAAACTTCACAAAAGCTAATGCAGTTTTCATACCTATTATAAAGCCCAGGTTTTTTAATAGAAGTAAAGTAGTCTGGTATCCATAAAAAAAAGTTCTATTACCTCATAATTTGGACACATACATGTATATACATGGTCAGTAATTTAAATGAATCAGTATTACTTCTAACTTTGCTAATTACACTTATTAATCGTAATAAATATGTTAAGCTATTATAATCAAAGAATCCCTGTCAGTTTAAGCTATGACATGAACCTTACATCGATCCTGAAACTACAACAACTGATTAAGTATAAAACAACCAAGTCGCCCGCAATCTCACGACATTATCATATTAATCAACAACCTTGATTTCTCTTCATAATTCAATCTTCATTCGTAAAGTTGGAAATTCTATGGATGCTAACTAGGCAAGGCGATCCAAACTACATCCACTAAGTATTAACTTCAACCAAAAATCACTTTTTCGAAATATTTAAGTCAATAATTAGTCATAAATATCTTCGTTCCTTGACTAATCGCGTGACTAAACACTTTCATAGTTGATCCTTTCCAGATTCGCCCCTCTGTGCGTATAAAACTGTATACGCCGCTAAGACAGCAACCGACCATTCAAAAATAAAATACGTGTGAACACTGCTATGCATTCTCCTGTGTCTAAATTGGGCATATCTTGTTGCATCGAATATTTCTCTTAACTACGTCCATATTACTGTTACTGTCTTATTAAAAGAATTGAATTTGACGCGGTTTTCATTAAATAACCAATCAGTGTACACCGTGCCTAAACTAGGATTAGTCACGAAGGATTAACTTCGGTTTCACATCCCGCAAGGTCAAGGTCAAATCTCTCCCAGCCTCGACAGGATCGGGTAATGATCGACCATAAAATACGTCATTTGATTGGTTCCAATCAACCATGGTCTCGATTAAAAAATGTATTCAGGCGCTTTTAGGTTTTATTGCCGCTTCTTAAATTAGGAAGTTCTTTGGCATTTTATTCGATATTCGATTGCAACGTGAATGCCAAATAAAAATTAGTGTTTACGATATTTTTAGGTACCAAACGCGTACCAGTAAAACCTAACTCGTAGCTCTTCACATTACTAGACTTGGGTAAGCTATCCATACTAATATTATAAATATGAAAAGGTATTTGTTTGTTTTTCCTTCTTTCATGGCGCATCGGAGCGTCGCTTTGGTATGATTTTTCTTTTGGAGATAGTTTGGAACAAAACATCACATTTTTGTGAAAAGATCCATTACGATGTATTTTTCAGCCAAATTACAGTTTGACAACAAAGCGTTACCTCAGAACCATTAATAGAAAGAAAATGACAACCTTTTTATTGCTGTTCTTATCTCACACCTTGGGGGAGCCACGGGCATAATCGATAATTGCCTAGGCGTGATAGATGATCAATACCACTCGTGGACAATTCTATTACGTAAAACAACTCATACCAATGTTGTGGTGGTTACCACTCAGATGTAACTGCCGAGCACGACGATTGTCCCTTTAGATTCATTCCCCAAAACAAGGAAAGTGTTAAACCATGATCCACAATTCACGTTAAACAACACCACTTGGTGAACAATTTTCATAAAACAACAAAACCCTTAAAGCCTTCGTGTAATAAATTGAATTCTAATACCGTATTACAGGTAAAGGAAAACAACATCGCAATAATTATAATAGAAACCCATACGTTTAAGTGCAACTTTTATCACTTATTGTATTAAATAATTTATGAGTTATATAAGCGCAATGTCGATGTCCCCTGCCGGATTTTATATGTCGTCTAGTACGCACTTACTGTTGTCCAGAAAAGTCATTTAACCTGCTCTGTACCCTAAGGACCAAAAACCCTCTTCTCCCGAAGGAGAAAGCCGCGAACACGAATGTCCACAAAATTAAGGGCCAAGCGCTTCGGCTAACCTAAAGACTCAACTTAACTGCACTGTTATTATAAGAGAAAGAAAGCAAACAAATTACCTCTGATACCGTTCTAATTTGGCATCACGGTGGTTGTAAAATTTATACCCGGGTTTATTACTCACGTCGTAAAATACGAAATAACAAAATCTCTTAGATTCATAAATATGTATAAACTAACAGTGATTAAGTAATAAAATTCAAGTTACAATAATTATTTTAGTATCTACCTTCGTACTTACAGGTACTTAGTTGTACGGGAGCTGGCAGGTGAGGTTATAAAAAAATGATGAAATGTGTGTTTACTTCCGTCAGATTTAGACATGATAATAGTTCATTGGAATACGTAGAGCAAATAAATTATACTAGAGAGCGTACTGCGTTCTAACGCTCAAAACCCGACCGTATTTCAACTAGTTAAAAGATGACTTGACATTAACATTTTTGTAAGTTCTATTTTCTGTAATGAATTTATTTATAACTCATATTAAATATAAACTTTAACTTTTTGCATTTCTGCTTCATGTAAACTTTATCTAGATATACCAAATCTCAAAATTCTACGTGCAGGCATTTTCTTATGTGCCTGCCACATCTGCGTCCTAACGCGTTAAATAACGCGTTATTGCGTAGATGTGGATAATCGTTCATCATACTACTTAATGCGTTAATAGCCAAGCATTTATCGCGTTAATTTTAACGCGCTAATTAAGGCATTCGGGCATTGCCGTTAACTTTAAGTTGACGCATGTGTAGCAGAGACATTAAAAAGAGGAACAAAGATTTTCAAGAATAAGGTAAAAATATTGTATTAACATACAGATCGTATGGCAATTAATGTATGTATGTAACTACTTACTTGTATTCACGTATCTATTATGAAAAAGTAAACTTTGTATGTTCAGTAATATTAATGTAGTTATATATTGCAATTCAAGCCAACTGTATGCACAATTTTTTCTCATTCCATTTTTATCATGACATTATTTTCAATAAAAAAACCAAAAACAAGCTAATCATAAAAATTGTTTTTATTTTTTTTTATATTATATACGAAATAATAATCAAATTGTTAATAAAATTTACAAAAAGACCAAAAACAAGCTCATCATAAAAATTGTTTTTATTTTTCTTTATATTATATACGAAATAATAATCAAAGCCAAATATAAACTGGATAAGTAAAGTAATACATTTTGTAACAGTATGAAGTTACAGATACTTATTGTTATCACTATGGGAACTGGATTATTGTTACTGTTATTACTGGGATTACTGGAACAGTTTTAATGTCACTTAGCTTTTGCAACATAATTACTTAGTGATGTACGAGCCCTAATGCGTATCGCATAAAAACTATTCTTACTTTCTTATCAAATACATGCAAGTATTTTTTAAATTTGTTTAAGTTAATTAAAATATTGTTGTTATGTACACATGTAAACAATTTAAGCAATTTAAACAAATCTAAAACAATAAAAAAGCAAGATAAAAACTTATTTTATTGTTTAAATTGTACAGAAAATAATCAATGTTCTTATGAACAACATTAGCTTCAAAAAGGTGCTTTATAAAGATCTTAAATGTTTTACATATTTGTAATAATGATGTATGTTCAATTTTTATGTTGCTGGTCGATAAGTAATGAATAAAGCTCATCAAGGTTGACACTCCAGAATCATCGGTGAAAACAACAACAGAGAAGTATCAGATCTGTTGCGATGTGAGTGACATACGTTGTCGACTTTTTAGTCTTAATTCTCGATCTGACTGTTGTTCTTCACAGCAAACGTTCTGCTGCAATCAAGAGGAGAAATCTAGCCAAGATATATTTTTCCTTTAAACAGCCACTCCGGCCGTGCTGAATAAGAGCAAAGATTTTCAATCCCGGATCAAAGTAGATGTCAAGGTTCGTGGTTACTTATTTGCCAGTTTGACTGCAATAGTACAAACTATTTGTCAAATCATACATTCCATCTATAAATCCACATTTTAATCATATCCAGTTATCGTCCAAAGATACGGAAAAAGAACCTCAAAAGCAGATACAGGTATTCGGTTACTGAGTAGAAAAATAAAATTAATATACAAGAGTATTAACATCACGACATAATCGCGTGACAAATCGAAACTTCATTAAGTACAGTGTACAAAACAACCAACATGACATGTTACGAGTATGTTAACAGTAACCTACATCCTCGCGTTTAACACTGCATTCGCAATTATCGCAATTACTAGGTTCAGTAACAGATCCGTAAACTATTACGTACTCGTATATTTATTTCAAACGCAACCATTGCGGTGTTAACGTTTGGTTGCGACCAACTGCTCTGCACCCTCAGGCCTCCTCAACGACCACCGACAATCACCTGCGACCTGAAGTAACAATAGACCACGCACAGGAAACGATGGAAGTGCTAATTCGAAAAACGCAAACCACATCATAATCAGCACAAAGAAGGTACGTAGCTACGAGCGATGAAATGAATACAGAGGGGTCTGCAATTAGTGGCCGAAGCAAAATGGCTGCCCCGTTGGCTAACGTACCATTATCTTCGCCTGGACAATGAAACCTGATAACCCTTATCATGAGGATATTAAGGTTTCTTTTACGTTGCTTAGAGCTCGGACTACCTTGGACGCTCACCCCTCGCAACGTGCGTGTGTTAATTTAATTTTCTACTCGTAGTAATTGCAGCGAAACGGCTGTCCGAGGACCTACATTATGACAAGCTATTTGTATATTAAAAACATATATTTACATACTATGTTTTACGTTAGTATCCTTTACAATCTTGTGGGTAATTACCGATTTATATATTAATGAATACTGCAAATAAATTGAATTCGTATATTGATTGAATTATGTGCTATAGGTATATAATATTGAAACCTTCTACGTGTCGATAAATTTATATTCTACACGTAATTAAACAGAAATTTAAAATGATGTATTTCTTTTTATACTTTTTACCTATGTTGGTATGTGATAGAAGTTCACTTTGCATAACATTAAATACCACAGAGGAGGATAAATTGAAAAAAAAGTAACGCAAAAAGAAAAAAAATACATATAGCATAAAAATATATACCTATGACAAACAACAAATTATGACATGGCATAAAAAATAACCAATTATTTCATTAAAGTTATTTATTACCTATTTCTGAATATGCTTCACGTATATAACGGATCATTTATTTGTTAGTAAATAAAATATTGTGTGTTCATTTATTAATTTAAGAGTGAATAGAGTTTAACTATGTATGTATTAACATTCAAGGCTTCAATGTTACTTATCTCCAGAAGAAATTGTAGTCAAGTGAATGCTTGCTTATAATTTATATAAAAAATACAAACTGCTCATGAATTGGTGAAAATTTGATTGTGTGTCAAAAGGAACACGTGTAGCGGGCCGGACGCCCCGCCGCGTCGCGCTTTATGTGCGCCGGCGCATTTGTCATGTTAACACTAAACGTATGAAGAGCCGTTATTAATGACGAAAAGATTATGTCAGCTCAGCCAATTGTTGCATTGTCCACCGGCCGGGCTCGCCCGCGTTCAATGCCGTGTTTTTCTTTATTTGCTTTTTAAACCAATATAAAACTTTGCTTTGTATTTGAGCAAATCGTGTTATAAGAAAGTACCTGTTGAGGTTATTTATGTACCTATACAAAAAGCAATCGGTGTAATTGTAACGATGGTAAAAAGTATGGAACGAACGGTTTTTATTTCTTACATGTACCGTGCCAGTCACTAACTATATATCTGAGGACGGTTTAGTATTAACCTAAAAACCTGAAAAACATATACCTACCTATGAATATTCTTCTGATATTGATATTTTTAAGTCGTTAGTCCATGCAATTGTATCTATAATTTATCGTTTACAGATAATAAATAACAAATGAACTAATTATTTACGTCATACATTTTAACACATGTATAATTATTAAAAAATATAATATTACACAACTTTTATTTTTAAAACATTCATAAAAATATAACGGAAATCTAATTAATAATAATTAGGTGTAGTTCCAGAATCGAGTTTGACATTACAATAATGCATTCGTAATTACGAATTAAATCTCCTTTTATCCTTAGTTATACCTACTAATTATTTAGTAGACATTTATTATTATAAGAGTAAGTAATATCTATACTCACATAAAACAGTTCATTTATGGCGCTTTCATGAAGCAATTACCAGCAGGGGTCTTCTAAACCAAGAGGTGTAATGCCATAAACTCATAAACTCCCGTCGATGCACAGGTGTGCGTCAACATCATTTAGGGATGCACTAATAAAAGGCGATCTTTTACGTGCATCCTTTCCAATGCTTCTTAAAATACTCTTATACTTCCCAATATAAGTTTTAAAAGTGCATTGGTTGCTAAATTTTCTCATTCATGGAAGTTATCGTTCGAATCATTATCCAGTTTTTTATACACACAGAAGTTATGTGGTAACGTTTACAAATTTATTGTTCCAAATTCTGGGAACATTGTCGTGCGCGCTCATTGATGTTTGTTATAAAATACACCAATTAATTTTTTTTACTGACTCGTTTTTTAGTTGGTTTTAAGAAAAAATCGAGCATCTAACTCGTTACAACCGGCTATGGTTTAAAGAGTAATATTCAATACTTCTAGATAACCTTATCACATAATGATCTGTAATTGTAGGTACTAATAAATATACCTAGTGGGAAAATCTTCAAGAGGTCTATACAAATTCCGTTGGGTGGATTTTTACCTATTAGTATTGAGAGTTCCATTCTCTCCTTTAAAACGCATACATCTCCTACGCTATAAAGATCTCTAACAGTCAAAAATCAAAACACTGTGATTGTGACCCATGATATGTGACGTATAATATTATTGACATGCATGTTTGCACATTAAAACAAATTGTTTTTTTTTTATTTGATAAGGATAGCAAATGAACTTGCAGTGCCACCATCATCTGCGGTCCATGGACGCTATACCTAGAAATAGGTAAGGCGATGGTACCTCCCGAGAGGAGAGAAAGAGAGAAAAATGATTAATTTAGATAAAACTATACACGGATTCTACTCCCTGTAACTTATCTTCTATTCGTATCTCTTGATCACTCTCGACTTAATAAGAGAAATCAGCAAAGATAAAAAATATCAAAATATAAATCGACATATTGATATTTTTTCAAACTAAGCCTTCGCTCTCATAAGAACGTTGATTTAATAAAATTGTAGGGAATTTTTTTCCCAAATATTTTTGCTTATTTTATTTTTTTACATTGAATCTACGTGCTTCATTACATTTCACGTGGTCTCACGTCGACTTGACAAGGCAAAAACAACCTTTGTATTGGAAAATTAGAATTGATAATTGATTATTATCGTTTTGTATGTCGAACAATCAATCGTTTAGAACCAATTTCAACTATAAAATATCACGTAGTAAATAAGTGGTGATATAATTTTTATTACCACATTAAACCGTTATTTACAACAAGCGGAACAACAGATGAAAGTCGTTCAATTCCAATGCAAAATAAATTTCGCAGTTTAATTTAACACGCGATATAAATAAAAATATTGTAATGTCCATATTATTACATCGCATATTATAAACTTAATTTAAATGCCACAAAGCCTCTAAATAGGTCGTGTCGTCTGGTACCCCACGGACGCTGCCGACGGAACATTATAAAGTTCAATTTACTTTCTAATAAGGATAATTTTCAATTCAATGCTGTAATTTAACGTCGTAATTGGTAATATACATCTTGACGTGTAAATAAATATTTAGTTTTAGAAAATCCGTTGCATTAAATATTCCAGTTTTCGTCCAGACATATTTTCCTTGGGTTGGGTTGTCTTGAAGAAATTGCTTGTAAGCGATAATTCCGCCCATTGTATTGTGCTTACTAATTATTGTTTCAAATGTATGTATCTCATCTGGTGTACAAACAATAAAGAGTATAATTTATCTATCAGCCTTTTAAGGTCCACTGCTGGACATAGGCCTCCCCTAATTTGCGTCACAAAGACCGGTCCTGAGTCTTCTGTATCCAGCAAACACCCGCTGTCTTCATCAGGTCGTCAGTTTTTTTTACATAATATAAGTCAGTGCTTGACTACTATCCCACGTGATGGTAAGTGGCGATGTAGTCTATGATGTTATGCGCACTAACTTATAAAGAGCCTATTCGCTCTCCTTTTGAAAACAGTTCATTTGGTTGCGGAAGAGTATAAATAAACAAATAAATAAATAATTAATATTGATGATGGTACTTTTTGTTTGTACGAATAACTTTGTACAGAAGTAACAGAGTAGATTTAAAACTAAAAACCGACAGCCCCTTTGGTATTCGTCCATCAGCAACCCCTCGCAGTTTTTAATCAATTCGTAACACAATATGCCAGGTACATCCTGCTCATGTTAGGGCACTGTCGAAAAAATGCCTGAACTTAATAAAGTAGTTAGGCCTATGGAGCTTCAACCCCGTTTGTTAATTAACTCTCCAATTCTGCATTTAAATATTAAAGATACAGTTTTGGAGATGGTTTTTTAAATAGATAAAAATAGTTTGTAAACGGTTAGATGGGTATAAATGATTTATGTATAAAT
>DWPA01007544.1:0-10260 GCA_018251375.1 Calpodes ethlius | reverse complement strand
ATTGAAACTAAACGTCTTTTTGCTTCAACTTAGCTTTATTTACGTTCTAACAATACATCATTACGATAAGCATAATCTGATTTTATACTCATGGTTGACTTCAGACGAGGGAAATTCTTAAAGCTTAAATATACGCATTCGATTATGATAGTTCATGTTAAACTCCATTATAATCTAACTCTACTCAGAGGATAGGTTGTAGACGGAGGATCTTCTCAATATTTAACTGAATAGAAAATTCAAGATTTTTTTTGCTTAATATTTTTAGTATTTTATTCAACATAACTTTATCCAAAATAAATTTGCTTTTAAAGATATTATGTCATATCACATTGTGTTTCGACCAAATAGATAAAATTAATAGCCGAATATGGTACGTAACTTCGTTAATAGCTAGTGGCGAAGTAAAATTGAGTAATATTTTCGCATCGGCCTACACGTGTGGCACACTAGCACCGATTGTCTTGAAGAGACAATGTTTTTGCTATATTTTGGTTGTCTCTGTGGAAAAGATAATTAACTAGATCAGGAACAGAATCGTTATAGAATAATTTTTCTTTGGACAACCAGAAATGAGGTTCGAGTGTTACTCAAATAAAAATGCGAAATCTGTCAATGTTCTTGAAACGCAACGGCTTCAAATCATTTTATTATGAGACTTCTCTCGGTTCTCTAATCGAGCCCACTTAAGGACAGCTATATCAGGAATGCAATGATCATTGAGGTTAATAAAACATTTCATAGATTTCGTGCCTCACACAATAATACTGATCACATTGGAAATTAATCTACGGAGTTTGGAAAAATATTATTGCTAAGCGACGTATGAGCCGGGAAAAGAAAAAGGTTTCAAAATAAAACTACAACGTTGAATGATATTTTTGTCCTATTGAAAAATATCCACACGCATTTCGAAGTTGGAATAATTATAATAGGCGTGGCGCATGAGTAGGGGAAAGGCGGTCAAGATGGAAAATGGATACCTATCCTAAACTAATCAATGAAGAACTAAAGTCACTACGTTCAAAAAGACACTTGGCCATCCTGTATTTATGAACGGAGATTCAGCTGGGCTCGCGCCAAATGATTATTTTTTTCGTCGGAAGATGTTACTAGTTGTCCGAATTTTGTATTGAGACTATATAATTTACTCACTTATTATTATTTACTCTTTATAGAATGTACATGTCAGGGAAAAAAAATAATATTAAAATAAAAAAAAATCAAAGAGTTTTTAGATCATCTATATTTTAGTTCGCAAGACTTAGAATGTAATTATTACACGACAAATGTGTAGTCAACTCGAGAAATGGTAGCGATGTCGCCGTCATTGTCACTCTAGTCTTTATACGGAAACGGCCCATGTGCTGCAAGGTACGGTTGCGGCACGTTCGAATAGCTCAGAAATTTCAGCTCCATGTCCAACGAAATGCCGGAACCCGTAAGTTTGAAGCCCGAGATAGCAATTGCAGCCAAGCCATGAATATATTTTGGCTTGGGAACTAGACTATTCCATTTTCCCTAGGACAACTGCAACGCATTTTACTTAAACTCGACAGTTTGAATGAAAATTATACTCGGCATTTTTTGAGTTTTCAGCACCTTGATATTCCACACACCCGGAGACATAGCGCCTTTATTGTTCGACTTCGTTGCAGCCAAAATCTTCTTTGTCAGATCCTTCCACGCTTGAGCCAGATTTTTTATGCGAAATTTGTTTGTGGCTTCGGTGAAAACATTTTTCGATGAAATTGCTTTCAAATCGGGCACCAGTTTGTCGCGAGATTTTTTCGTTCTTCTCGCATGGTTGATTGCTGCAGGTTGATGTCAAAGTGGTTATATATCATTTAAGTAGACATGTTATTTTACTCTTTAGTTTTCTTTATATATGACACTACATAATATTTTCTTTTTCTACATTTATGCATACACACAGAACATTGATATTTTATTCAACCACAGAGGACTTTTTATTGACCAGTAATCCGACGAGTAGTACGTTCGACGAAGATAATTACCGTTAAATTAAATTATTATTAAATAGTCACCGGGATAACATACGCTGCATTATAAGTGGGATTTTCTTTACGGAGAAATTTTTTTAGCGTTATAATCACTGTCGATATCAGATAGATATGTGACGCCGCTACTGTTTTTGTCTTTTGTTTTTGGGTTTATTTTTCCTTTGTTATTCGATTTCGTCATCATCCAAATTGCAGGATGAGTACTGACATAGAGAGGGTGGTACATAAATTTTAGCAGCGTGTTTTTGACGAATTGATAGTAATTCCACTGTTCTGAAATGAGCCACCCTGGACTTTGTATATCGTAGTAGCGCATTTGGGTAGCAAAGGAAACTGTTTTCCTTATAATTTTTTGATTCATCTTTGTGAGCACTTCGAGTCGCGTGATGGGCGTATATTTCGTCGTCCTTTCTTAGTGTTGATCGAAATATTCAAAGCAGAATGAATAGTAATAATATCATTCACGGCTGCCTTTCCCTTAGTAGTGTACGACAAATATTCACGTATCGAGGTATTTTTGTAAGAGGTGATTTTGTTCATGGTTTCCACTAGCGCACACAACAAATAAGTCTTGCTGGAAACCGCTGGCCCAGAAAAACATACCAGCGGTGGTTCCCCGTCGTAAATTATTCGAGTCATGAGTTCAAGAAGAAGCGCTCTTTGTTTGTAGTTCAGCCTACGAACTATTTTGCAAAAATCTTCATGCGACGTGGTATTCTTCACAGTTTTAATAACCGTTTAGCATTGGACTGAATTATCCTTATTGTTTACTCATTGCCGGCTTGCCTAATGAAATTTTCATCAACGTCACTCGACGAAACGCTCGTTCCGTCTCTTTCGGTTCTTCTGTCATATAGGCGACAATTGTAATAACTTTATCGATTAGTAGAACACTGTAAAACTCAGTCCATCTCGACTGCAGAAGCATCAGATTGTTATCAAAAATTTTCAAATATTTGTCTTCATCGAGTTCTTTGCTTTTGAAAGACTAAAGAATAAAACCATTTCTCAGTTAAAATTCACCTGATTACATTTGGCGTCAAAATTCATCCGGTTTATAATTTTAATCTTTTTTCGTTTTATATGAGTCAATTTTTCCATCCATCTCGTCGAGTTCATGATGCTACGGCGCATTGTAACCAACATCATCTTGGCACAAACCAGATCCTTCAGCGTATTTGGCCGTTCTTCGTCATAACCCATAGAGTTTTTCTTCCACACGTTGGTAGAACTCTAATCGACCAGATCGGCGTCCATTTGTTCCGCGTTTTCTACGTCTTGAATCTCTTACTTGAATGTTGCGTGGGAATAAACGTCACCTTCCTTTAAGCCTCACTGATAGGTCATCGCAGTAGATACCAATAGCTTCCTGACCGATTGTATCGATGTTGTTCAACGCGTGCTTGCCGACTTCTTTCATGCAATCTTTATAGTCCTTGTTGGGATACATGTTTCGAAGTTTCACATTCAGGGTGTAACGAAAAAAATACACGCTTCTATTTCTTCACATACTCTGTAACGTACACGGCTTAACCGTATTGGTTAACTATGTATTGAATGTCTAAATTTGAATTTAGCAAAGCAGATGTCGTCGCATTGAAGGGACTGATCATCGCTGAATGTTAGTAAATGACGATTCGAAACTGAAATCTTCATCCAGATTCATCCAGTCTGACATTTCACGCACGCTCTTGTAGTGTTCGACAAGGGCTTCGATGTACGCACCCACGATCGGCAGCAATGCTCCTAGTCCTCATCGGCCACCATGTTGAAGCTGACTTGATGTTAAAATTCAACGGATTCGGTCTCGCAATATTTTTCCAAATGGTCCCTTCTTCAATTTCAAAGCTTTTAGTATACAATCGATCAAACAAAAGAAGCTGAGACATCACAACATCGAATCACTGTTCACCAGCTGCGCTTGTTCTGTAGCAGATATCTCTTCAAACATCGTGTCGGATCTTGATCCCTCGGATATGTTATCGATAAATACACTTTATCAGCGGAGGCTTATGAATTTCCGACGCGCTGAGCGTCAAAAACAATGTCAGTTTCACGAGTTATCTTATTATGATGAGGAGATAGCTCTTGCGTGGCTGCATGTATTGTATAGAATTTCATAAACACGAAAGAAATGGTTCGTTTTTCTTCATCGTCTCCTTCAAAAAGTCACCATGTATGTATTGTTCGCGGGTGACGTCTTGGTCGCGGCGTCTTTATCTTTCTGAAAATGACATTAAAACTGTTTATTACGTTTAATCGCATTATCTTGATCGCATTGACTTCACACCGCGCCTGTCACTGCGCTTTATATCACTGCGCATTATTTGATAACGAGTGACTGGAAGTTTGATTAGCCGTAATAAATTACCGGAAAGGACAATTTATCTTCATAACTCTCTGAAATATAAGGGAATCGCACCTTTTCATGAAATCAGGGTCTTTATTGAAATGAAAGAATACATTTCCCATGTTAAAATTGTGCCGTACATTTATGTCATGACGAAATTTCAATTGACAGATAATCCAATTACGTGCAAAAAATATAACTTAGCGTGCACACATAAGTATAATAATTCTTATGTGTGCACGCTAAGTTATATTTCTTTGACGTAAGTATGAAAATATATTATTATACATATTTGTAAAACAGCCTCCAGGCGAATGCTCAAATTTTAGAATAGAACAATTCGAGTGTTTTAATACATTTATTACTTCAATCACTATAATCCCAAACTCTAATAATTACTTCTATCACCAATTCAAAGTTCCTTATTACAGAGGAGAAGAATGGCGGAAGAAACTCTCCAACATATCTTTAAATCTAAGAACTAAAATTATTAGTATGATCAATTCTCTTAATTTATAACCTAGTCTATCATCGAATGCCATTCTATATTTTATGATATGGATTGTTAAATTTATTAATCTGTTATGAATAACTCATTTAGTTATTTTCCAAATGAACTATAACAAGTATCTACATATGTATATAGGTACAGTATCAATAAATATATGTTCCAATGATATACGACCACGCGTGTAGATAGTTGTATATATGTATCTAATACTTTCGACAATTCTATGGTCACTTAAATTGAATTAGATGGTTGGTCTGCGTATGTAACTTCAGTATATCAGACAGGTGTGTGATGTTGTAATACCTTTAAGTTTGCGTTCCGGCTCTCCAACCGGAACCGGGTTGAAATGGTGAAAGGTGAAAGGTCTTAGGACGGCCATACAGGCGGTGTTTGTGTCTAGGCGCCCTTACGAGTCTCATATAACCGACACGGGCGGTCGCGTCGGTATGCATGATCATTCACCGCCTCCCTTCCGCACGGTGGGTATCCTTGCTTGGTCGCAAAAAAAAGATACCTTTAAACAAAATATAAAACGTACTTTTAACTTTTCCTAATTTCAAAGCTATATAAATTTATGGGTAGGTATATTTTTACAAGTAGTTCACAGTTCTCGTTTTTACAAGATGTCAACACGGCTTGTTGTTCGCTTGGTGCGCGACCGAGTCACGGGTACTTGAGTGCGAATGGCCGACTGAAATTGCGTGTTCACGACTTTCCGAGAGTCGAGTGCGGCTTCAGACCCTTTCAAGTGTCGAAGCTGGTTTTAATGCCTCGGATTTTGTACAATCAAAGGAAAAACTATTGAAATGTTTGTTAATATCATATATTATTATGACATACGAACGAACTATCTGGCCAGATAAAATACATGAAGATGGTCCATAAATCTGTAAAACACATTAAAATAAGTATTCTGTCAATATCTGCAAGAGAATTATTAGATTTCTTTGATAGCAACGTTAACGGTAGTAAACTGTTAACGATTAACTTTTTGAATAGTTAAACTTTACTTAAGGAAACGTCGAATGTAATATAAATATACTTTAATTTACTATTTCACAGCAATAAAGACAACTTTTAAAGTATTTGCTTAACTAAGTAAATAGGTTTATTAAACTACACTTACAAAACATTTGGTTATTACACTATAGACAAGTTGACAAAACTTGAAAATTAACTTTTCGGATAGCAAAATGCAGACAATATTTTTAATTTCTACCACCAGATCAAAATTATGAGGAACCGATTAGTCATCTAATCTCGGTTACGTTCTGTTAAATCAAGTCTAGGTACACTTGTAATCCTTCATTGAATAATTAAGAATAAATGAATTTAACGGTTAAATATAAACACATAAATAAAATTAATTGATTAAAAAGACTTGTTCTAGAAAAGATAAAAAAAGAAATACGATTTGTGAACGAGAAAGGTAAACCTAGTAAAGGGACCTCGTAAACGTTGTGTATGTAACGTATAATTTAAGGTATTATATGATATAGACACCTATTATCACTATTTATTTGCTTAATCTTTGTAATATCCTAAAACAATGTTTATAAAGGGCAGACTTAATGCCTATTGGCTATTGGTGAGAACTTGTGTTGGTAATAACATTCTGTTGTAAGCAAAATGTTATATTTCTTGAAATTTAACATAATGTATGTAATTTAGTCCAACTTAAAAGATAAGACAGTCTTGGAACTGACATATGAATATTATATTGAGAACACTAACGGCCGTTTTCTATTCTTAGTATAGGTATGTATAAGTCAGTAGGAACAATTATAAGAATATTTTTTAATAGCCTTGATAAATTACTCGTCGCCATCGTAAATTTTAATTAGTCATGAGCATTTATTAAAGCTTCTATAACAAAATTGAAGTTTGCGAGTTTTATGCGGAAAACTAAGACATGTTAAAATTCTATGGTACAATTCACACTACATACATTAATACAATTAACACTTTTGTACTTGCTAACATAATCCTGTACTTAGATACTAAAACTCTCTTAATAAATCTTTTCATGTGGCCAGTAATGCTTCGTCATTCTTCATCTATCCTCGTAACCCACTCTTCATCATGACATATGTACTTTTTGTGTGCCAGCTCATTGAAACTATGTCTGGAATGAATTACTTTACAAAAGAATATCTGTTCCTGTAGAATAGAATATTTAATTTAATTTTTTTGTGTCCTCTTTTCTTATATCAATAGTAGGGAAATAAGATATTAATTGTTAAAAACTTTTCTGTAACTTGCAATGTTTGTAAGTTTGTTAGTAATAGGTAGTGTAGTTACTTTTGTTTGGACTAAATGTTGCGAGTTTAGACCTTTTATCCTACGAAGTTCCGATGATTATGGATTTCTATGTTAAGTCTGGTCTATTTCTACATTCAGGATTGGCACCAGACGAGGAAACTCTATCGTGAACAGTTCAGTAACTCAATTACTTGCACTTTAAAAGCGTGCTTTTGAATTGGTGCGTCATGATGTCAGATGATAAAAAGGAGATGGAGGATTTAGTAATGCAATTGCTGTATTAATTGGTTCTCAATGTTGATCATGTATGAATATCGAGACTATATACGTATATATATCGTGCTCTTATAATTTAAACTTAAAAAAGTGTGCTTTGTAAGTTTCATTATGTTGTTCGTTATTAGTTCGTCTGAGACGTTCTATGTCTATTGGGGTCCGACCGTAAAATTACAGTGTAATGAAATTATGATGATTATAGTGTAATGAAATACTCAAATATGCAAAGAGTAACCCCATAGCGTAGATAAGATAAGATAAGTAGACCTCATAACGTCTTGTTTAATTCTAATAGCATCTTTATATTAACAAATTTTCAATGTTACATTAGTTTTGTCGTTGTCTTTAAATATTAAATTAGGTATTGCAAATAATATTGGGATGCTATAAAATAAAGCTAATCCAATAATAACTGATTTCGGCTTCGTTCTACCTTCTAATTTAACTTAACCTAATTTGTTAATTCTCGAAGTGTGGAATTACTAAGTGCTAATGATTTGACCGGCCCCGAGGTCGCCAAACAATTTTAAGTATATCATTGCCACTCAGTTAAGCGGCTTGATGAAAACTCAGGAAAAGAGCAGGATCTACAAAGTTATCTAGGACTAATATATTATTGTAAAGGAACCAAGACTTATTGAATTTACCGCGTGGCTGTGATACATCAATGTCAATACGTCAATCTCAACGAAGTTTATTGAACACATTCGTTTTCTTTGTTGCGTATCACTTTTCTTAAGGGAACAATGAAATATATTTTATCGAATTACACTCTTAAAATGTTAATTTTTAAGTGACATTACTAACGTTAATTTTAGGGTTAAATAATTAAGTAAGGTTCTCAGAATGTTCACCTAGCTACTGACCTCTTAAAGACATTTATCAATATTTCAACATGTCCTTTTATGGTTACTTCAGTTAGTTTATAATTTATAGAATAATTCTAATTCTCTTTTTTCAGTCGTAATGTAATAAACAGAATTGTACCTAAGTTAAGTCGTGTATTTTTTGTGCAGGTTTTGTAGGCAAAAGTATTCACTTTTAAAATACCTATTATTCAAATGATAGTGTAAATTTCTCAACGATTTATGAGGTATATATACGAGTATATATATAGACTAGGGTGTCGTAGTTGAAATGATAAACCTTTATTGTATTTAAAAATGAGTGATTAATGATTCAAATATTATAATCTTGCTACATCTGCGTAAAATGTTAGTTAGTGTTAACGGTTGTGTATATTCGCCTTAATTAATGTTTTAAATCAATGGTTACATTAGTGAAATTTAATCTTAAACATCGTAAATAGCATTCTAAATTGTTGGCCATCATGCCTACACAGTGTTATTTTATTATTTTTTAAAGTGAAACGCCTAATCATTTTGATAAAAAACAGATCATTATAGTCTGTTCTTGAATTATATAAAATCTTTCACATGGCTCGCCCTTACTCACAGGTAAAAATATTTTTTTATAGGGCGTACAAGCCATTATATACGTAAGATATCTGTATATTAATACGTGAAGCAAACTTTGGACCCCTTTTTACGAGAATTACGCGGACGGAGGAGTATGAAATTGGCACACTTATAGTTTATATGTAGGAAAGTGCAGAACGCTAATATTATTCAATAATAACGCTCATAAAGTACATTAAATCAATAAATAAAACATTACACACACTATCATGTATTTGACATGCACCCGGATAATAAGACACATATACTCATTTGTTTATTGTCAATCTGAAGAGTTTAAAATATTAAACTGTCAATGTGAACTAATACATTGACATTATGAATTACGGTCGAATTTCGAGCGCAGAGGTCTCTAGTTATAATAAATTTCCAGATTTATTGCGTTTCTATAACTGCGATAAATGCAAAGGAATTTAACCTCATTTTCCTGTTTATACTTGATTAAATGTTATTTGTACTTTAAATTGTTTGTCCATGCATTGCAATGTATTTAAGTTCTTACGTATTACAGAATGCAGTTATTTCTATAAGTTTAACGGACTTGATAATAAATTAATTGTTACCTTTTTAATGTTATATTCAACATGTTGTTTGTTAACTTAGGGCCATATTTTGTAAGCTAAATTAAAACTGTTTTCTTCAAAAGAGTAGACATTGTAAATATTGTATAGTTCCAATGATAATGAATTTTTATGATAAATATGAGCTGATACTACGGCCATAATTGGTTCGAGAAATATCTTCAGCAATCAAAAGTGCAAACAACTAACAACACTTTAAAATTCACTGTTAAATGGTTGCTACACGTAGGATTGTTTCCAGACACAGACGACCATCAACGGAGTATGACAAAGTCGCTTAATTCATTCGTGTTCGTTCGTTCAGTGTTTTTTTGAGTACATCATGTTTTTATTGGAATGATATTTACTTATAAGAATGCAAATTACTTATTGATGAAGTATGAATAATATATTTTGATCTTAGTGACGTAAATAATAAATGAATATATTGTTTTCTCACAAAAAAAGGAACTTGAAAAAAAATGAAAAAATAAAATAAATAATCAGACCGAGATTTGAACTCGGGTTTCTTGAGTTTTAAGACGCTACGTTTCCCGACCGAGCTATTCTGCCTTAGACAGTGACAGCGAAATTTAGCTTTTTATTCTAATGATATAGAAGGAGATTTTTATTAAATGAAAAAAACATTTAAATCGAAATTTTCTGAAAATAAAACCTAGCTAGATCGATTTATCGCCCCAGAAACCCCCTGGTTATAAAATTTTTCAAAAAAATCGTTGGAGCCGTTTCCGAGATCGTTGATATATATATACAAGAATTGCTCGTTTAAAGATATTAG
>DWPA01007543.1:0-10260 GCA_018251375.1 Calpodes ethlius | reverse complement strand
TACATACTTTTCTTATGCACACAAGACATAGAACACATAAATAACCATAATTTATCGAATTTATAATTTAAGTTAGTATAAATATAATCTTAAATATTTCCATAAGGCCCAATCTCCAATAAAAAAAGATTACATAATTACTCATTTATTTTTAACTTTTAGTACAAAATAAAACTAGTACACAGGGATACATCTCAAACCTAGCATTTGCAATGTTGAATAGTCCGAGGCTTACGACAATAAGTCTTCTCATTTGTACTATTTTAGACACTAATGTCACACTGATTAGCTCACTTCCCCATAAAAATAAAAATTAGTCAAAACTGAATAATGTAATCACTCTTCGAGTCCATCTGGTCACGCTAAAATTCAACGCCAATTAACACTGTCTTACTACGGTACTTCAAACGATTTAAGCTTACTTAATACATTAATAGATAATTTTGAGGTTTGGAGCGGCATTGGTGAGTTTTTCAGGCACAATCAAACCAGTGCACTCCTATGTTTAAAATACACAAAACGACATTATAGTTAGGCCTCTATAAGAACAAGGAAAATATAATTATTACAATATGGCAGTATTTATTTGAACGGTCTAGGGATGAGCAAACATGTAAATATTAACCTCAAACAGTAATCAGCTCGTTGGGATTGTTTCTGAAATATTGACAAGAGTGCGCTTGTACGAGTTAGTAGTATACAGTTGCTTTTACCCAGTCACTTGTCAGTACTGTAAATCAGTAAAGGAACATAACACATCGTAAAGTAATGACACTGAACCGGTAAAGCTGTATCAACCTTAATCTGATTATACATTGATTGGTGTATATTAATATTCCTTGCCTCGTTACTCCTGTCGTCCATGTATTATAAACAATCATATCTTTAAGTCCCATTCACTGAACGCAATAATTTTATCGGTCTCAAATGATCGTCACTGCTCTTGTATAAACATTTTTACGTTATAATACACCATACGTATATTCCATGTCAAATCTTATCTATATTATAATAGTGCACCAAATGGATATGGACATTTCTAATTAATTATTCCGTAACATCAAAAGGACCAAAAAAACGTTGACTATTTCTTTAAGACTCTAATCAATTAAAATATTCTATCAAATCACATAAAAATGCCCATACCCTAAAATTTCGAAGTAAAAAAACTACTTCATTATATAATATATATAACCAATTACGAAACACGTAATTGCTAGTCTCTCTTCTAACAACAACGGGGAGGATATCTAGCGACTGTCTATAGAAGGAGTAGAAAGTATTAATCGTATTGAGAGAATGAAAAAACATAATAAAATTTCTATGATCATAAAATTAATGTAAATATTAGTAAATTTAAAGTAAAATTAGGGACAGCCCCTAGTCTAGTCCGTAATAAATTTCGATTAACATAATTAAAAATTTATCAAACCAAATTGGTATTAAAAATACTCTCAGATATAGTATAAAAATATAAAAACCGAATTCATCTACGAATGACATTCTACAAAGATTTCCTAATAATAAGATAAGGTAAGCCTTATTCCTAAAAGGCGGATAATCTTCGTGAGCGAATGTATTAACTAAGTTATAGATTACTGCAAGATTTTCATCGCAAAAATCGGTTGTTCGTGAGCCGACACAAAAGTGCCCGTAATTTTCTACATTATAATTATCGATGCGTAGATCAAATTGAAAAATTTTGAGATAATAACCCTGTAACATTATCTGTAATCTATGGCTTGCAAAACTTTTATACCATTCAAAATAATTTACAACAAAAACAATGTAAGAAGGATAACTATATTGTGATCGACTTCGTAATGTTGCATTTTCAAAACATAAGTAAAACATGGGGCGATTAAAGGGGCTGGATGAAATGAGTACTAAAATGCAGAAACATTAAAAAATATGAACAAAATCACATGAAACCAATGAAAACCATCTATGTGTTCCAGATACGCCAGAACATTATGCTTAATGCGATTTTACTATTCCCAAGGTTGCAAATAATAAAAATATTAATCTTGGGTTCCGTTCACTGTATGTGGGTCCAAACAATTGGCATGAAATTATATATAAACCCGAATCAAATCAATACCGCAAACATTGATTCGCACATGCAAGCCGACTTGGCAGTTATTGCTTAATATTATTGCATTGCACAATTTAATAAAAACACATGCAATTCAGTTTATGATTTTCAGCACTTAGCCAATATAGATACTAACTTAATAGCCATAAATTCTAGTATGCTGAAATTTTGGCACCATTTATATTTAAAAATTACTTGTGCCTTGGGAAATATAAGACAAAAGTCTTATCATCTCGCCATATCAAAAATTGTATATTGTTCGCCCCTTTTAATAGTACTGTACAATATTTATTTAATTTCAACTTGAAGTATGATAACAATAAAAATACACAATTCAAGCTCGTATCGCAACAAGTTCATAACAATTATAAGACACTGCGGCTTTTACTGTATCATTTATACTGTTTGTTTATTAGGCTAAAGCTAAGTAACGGCAAAATGAACACAATTTTTAACAATATAAAGACGACAAAGGCACGGTTCATGTCACAATGTCTCCTACTGCACTAATCATTTTCTCATGGCTTTTATAAAACGCGATACGAGCCCGAAAAGTGTTCATTTGAATTGTATGAAAATAGTGTATTTATTTAGCTGTAATATCACATCATTCGAAAATGTATTTATTTAATATATTAAGATTTCTGCGTGATTTTCTTCCGTAGTTGTAAGCTTATAACTATTAATGTGTCATTAAAAATATTACTGTACGAATCTGACCGCTCTTAATTCTAATCGTAGATTACTAGATTCATCGCATCTATACAATACAATCACTAACGTTTCAAAAAGAACTGCTATTTCCGAAACTCTAAACTCTCCTTTTTTAGAGTTTCCGTTATACCTACCTGCGACCTTTCAATCAGTCACTGAATAAATTGACATTTCATAGCTATAAATACATAATTACCATAATATCTGTAGTATTTACAATTTTAATACATGCACGCCCCTCTTAGACTTCCCAAAGAAATGATTGACATTATTCAGGCTGAGCTCTCCATAACATCAAAAACGAAAAAACACATAAAACAACAAACATTCATCGAACGACCTGTGTAAGAACGAACCGCTGCACGGCTACCGAATCATGTAGTCCGGACTCTAAGACCTAAATGAACACATGAATACAATCCGGTACGGCGCGATCGACCTCCGGAGCGTCCCGACAGAACGGCGACATACGACTAACATTAAATAATTACAAATCTTAAAACGTAAAATAAACTCAGTAATATACATAATTACATTATATATTCGAAATAAAATTAACAAACGAAACCGACCACCGACATCCGGGAGGGGTCCACCGCGAACGATCTATTTACAGGCTCCCCGAGCGGCTTTCCGATACCAAATTACGCTAGAGGTGTCGCCGGGAGCGCGGGCGTCACATCGCCGGCCGCTCCCACTCGACGGGCGGGGGGGCGCCGCCCCACGCGCCCCAACGCTCGCGCCGGAAGAACCGCTTCTTGAAGTGGTGCGCCGCCAGCGGCGACGGCGACCGCGCCTCCGCGCCGCCGGTGACCCCTCCACCGCTACTTCCCGCTAAAACAATATCATTCAGTACAGATATGGCACAGTGGATCAATTTTGAAAATGCGTCTTATCGGCCTTCCATGCACTACCAGGCGTTAATCGTATCTATTAGGTAGATGTTATATAGATAATACAATAATAAACAGTGTTCTTATTAAAGAATTTCAATATTTTTTAATAGTACGTACATATTGTCTGAGTCTACACGGCCAAAATATTTTGGCTAATTGGCAAATCGGAAACAAAGCAATTACAACTAATGGCCATAAACCTGTATTATTTACAATGTGCAAGTAACAAGATAGACACCACAACTTATACGATTATGTTTAGTAAATGAACATTGAAAGAAGATACTGAATTGGATTACGCGAGCACTCATTTCAGATTTATCATTTCTTAATGCCAATGTATCTGGCTACAATATGTTACTTTTTATGAAACAAATATGAATAATAATGTAACGCACCTGGTGACGGATGCGGCGGAAGTGTCGCGACCGGCTGCGGCGTGGGCGGGCCGCGCGGCTGCGGCGGGCGTGCGTCGCCGTGGCATATGCCCGAGTAGGGCGACGTGTTGCACGCCTCGTCCGACCGCCGCCGCTTATCCTCGATAGCCGTGGACGCGAACGATATAATCTGGTCGAACCGGAAAGCTATGCGGTCTTGCCACTTGCTCTCGTCCACCTCCTCGCCGCCCTCTCCTTCTGAAACGATCGTAGTGAACCAATAGGTTTTAGAACGTATAATTTGCCTTTTGGAAAAAATTATCAAGACATACCATTACATAGAATTCATACAATTACATATTTTTCTCATTTTATTTACATAATATGTTTGATGTTATAATCTCTTGTGAAGGTCTGTAAACCTATTTTCTCTTCTGGTGGGAGTACTGTGTAATACAAGACGTGCTTACCAGCTGGTCGCACGCCGTCGGGTATTTCGTCCACGACCGGCGTGGATGAGTTCGAGTGCGGGTCGGGCGGCGCTTCACCGTCCGCGCCGCGCCCGCGCCAGTACTCCGACGCAAGGACACGCGCTTGCAGGCATGCCGCGAGACCTAATCAACGAAATATCAATCGTCAATGGACAGTTATAATAACTAAACTAGACACCATTTATAAATAATATATGTATTAATACTTGAATAGAAAACTTAGTACCCGTTTTAAATAATAATATAAGCAGTACAAAGTTTGAGTAAATTTGTAATAAATACATTATTAACGAAAATAACAGAGTCCATGTGAAATAATTCTAACAAAATGAGTAACGGCCGAATTGCGACCGCAGAGTGTGGGTGTCACTAGTAACAACAAAAGTTTGTTAAAAAACTCACTTGCGACTGGCACATAAACGCAATCAACGAAAACCCGAGTATGAATATATAAATATAATTCATTCGGGATTTTTTATAGTTCTCCGGTAGGAAAGGGCTAAAGATTTACTCCATGGCAAGATGCGACATCCGATTCAACCAAACCACCCACTGCGGTTAGATATGAAAGGATTTCTGCTCATTATAAGTGGACGCTTAAACGTTAACGATAAAAGCAATCAATAAACATTAAAAGCATAAAAACTCACCTTCGAGCGGTTGATGCGGCGTGTGAGGAGCGTGCGGCTGATGCTGGCCGTGCGGCGGATGCTGCGCGTGCGGCTGGTGCGGCGCGGCCGGCTCGTGGTAGCGCGCGCTCATGTTGACGGCGGCGTTGATAATGCTTTGGTTGGAGATCTCCAGCGTGCGCTCGATCTCCCCGTTGACGAGGTCGCCGATGGTGCGCGCGGGCGCCGCCAGCCGCTCCTGCGACAAGTGCCGCCGTAACGCCAACTTCGCGGGAGATACCTGCCGTTGTCATATTTTATACTCTAATTATTTTTTAAGATGCCTAAGACATGATATACAATTACGATCCTACTATTTTTTCTTTCGATTGTCATTTAATTTCTGTAATATTGTCATGCGCTGGAATATATATCCCTAACAGACAGCAGCTCTTTGGTGATATCATAAATTTATAAATTTGCGTTGCTCACGAAGTGGATACGTTTACATTCATATTGAACAAACTACACTCGAGTATATGTAAATAGGTCTGTATATGGAACCTTATATATTTAGCACTTGTAAGTGGTTAATTTATATCGAAAATGTCAATGCATCATTTTTTTAGAGGTCGTGGAAATCTATTCGTCTATCTGCGTGATTATTAAGAGAGTTTTATGTACTATTTTTGTACAGACATCACACGACCACAACTCATAACCGTCCCAATACTGGGTCCGGGTCTTCTCACTCAATGTGAGGGGTACATTCCATAGTCTACCACGCTGGCAAAATGTGGGGGGATTGATAGATTTAACACACCTTTGAGAACGTTATGGAGAAGTATTAGGTGTGCAGGTTTCCTCACACAATACACACATAACTTCTTTTTAAATTTAGAAGTGCGTGTAGGATTCGAACTCACGACCGCACGTTCAGGAAACCAACGTTCGATTATCTAGGCTATCGCTGTTTTCCGCTAAAGACATACCTGCGTGTAATCGGGCTGCGAGGGCGACGGCGTGGAGTGGTGCCGCGGGTCGAGGTGTACGCGACGCTCGTACGGGTAGCGTTCGCGACGAACTTCACGCATTTCTCTCGACCGCGCAAAAGATGCACCAATCGCATTTGCAGGCCGCGCGTTGAAAGCATGCGAGCCATGCTGCCCGTGACTTCCGTGTGGACCGTGACTTCCATGTTGGCTGTGACCTCCGTGCTGCCCGTGACTCCCGTGCTGCCCATGACTCACATGTTGCCCGTGACTCCCATGTTGCCCGTGACTCCCATGTTGCCCGTGACCGCCGTGCTGCCCGTGAGTGCCGTGCTGGCCGTGGGTGCCATGTTGCCCATGATTTCCGTGTTGCCCGTGAGAGCCATGTTGTGCGTGCGGCGGGTGCGCAGCACCCGTCGGCCGAACGTAGCCATTGTTGTAAGTGTGATTCGGAGCCGATGGACGCGGCTGGCGAAATTGAAATTTACGGAATACTATTATGATATTCAAAAATATGTCTTTCATTTAGAAAAATACCACCGAGACGGTGGGAGCTAGTTACTAAATTTCAATTTGAAATAACACATTATTCACATTTACACTGTTTGTAATTTTTCATCATCTAGTATTATTCAACAAAACTATTAAACCGTCTAGAATCCAGATCTCGGTCATTATTAATATGATGATGATTAGATTATAATATTTATGACATACCTCCAACCGCGAGGCTTTGCGGTGCTCCTGATCCTCATTGAGCACGGAAGTGATAATGCTCTTGAGGCGGTCCTCGAAGTTGATCACCTTGGGGGACTCCTGCACCTTGGCGACGACGTTGAGCGGCTTCTGCGGCTTCCCGGGCGAGTGGCGCGGCGCGAGCGGCGGCACCGCGCCCCGCCCCGCCGCCTTCGTCGCTTGCTGGGCCCTGCTGCCCATACATTATCATTAAGTTAAAGTAACATTTATTATATTTAGAGATTATATCCACAGCAAGAACTATCCTTGCATTCAAAAATGCCTTGAGGAAGATTGACCGATTAACGAAAATTCAAGAAATAAGATTATCAATTTTACTTAACATTTTCATCATAATAATTTTCATACTCAATCAGTTACGATTGCCACAAACCGTCGAGCTATTTGAGCTATATGAATATGAATTTCTGTAATACATTAGTACGATAATATATATTCGGTAGTAGTACATGTAATACAGCAGTATGAGATAGACGGGCGCGTTAAATTATATTAATCATCAACATACTCAACCCTAAGATTTTGAACTAATAAATCACATTATTTTTATTTTTATCACAGTTCTAATCAATGACTTTCAGATATTACTAATATAATATACTACTTATACTATATTTCTTAATAAATGATATATAACACGATTAACAGATTATTGAATCGTTTATACAAGCAAAATTTTATTGACGAAAAATCATCACGGGCCTCAGTAGATATAACAAGGTTGGATGATATACAATATGGTGAATGAACTTATTACTTCAGAATATTGTTGTAAGCTACCCAAACTCATTATTTTGTCATACAAGCAACATTAAATTACTTATTCTATTTAATCAAGGTTAGACATCGGAACAAACTTCATCACACTATGTATTTGTATTTATCAAAATCTCTGGTAGATATGTATGTAATTTCGTATGTCGATTCAAATATTTTCTATTAGAGCGAAAATAGAACAAAAATAATGATATTAGCTCAAAATAAGTAAAAATACATATTAAATAATAAAGTTGTAACAGCATTACACGGTTACACATATAGCACAATATTTAATATCGACAACATAATATTTAAACTTTAAACTAAACCGCAACAAAACACAAATGCACATCCTAACAAGATAATGAAATAAATGTGAAATCAAATAGAAACAGTCATGCAAAATGTACCTATGATCACCATGTCTGTCGCTGTCCCTTTGGTATCCGTTGACGGCCACGTTCGGCTTGGCCATTTTACTGGCTTCGATCTGGCGGCCCGTCTCCAAGATCTTCTGGGCGAGCACTTCGGGGTTCTGCTCCTCGATCTTGCCGACTTCGGGAACGTCGGGCCACTCCTGGGACCGGGAACGGTGGTCCCTAGACTTGCGCGGCTTCGAGTTGACCGTGTGCGGCTTCACCGTGGCCACTGGCACCGTAGGCGGCGCCGCCTTCTGCTGCTCGCTGGCCCTCTCCATCTGTATAATCTCGTTCTGCAAATGCCCCACTTGCGCGTGCAACCTCTTCCTGTGCGCCAACGTGGCCGATATCTCCTTCAGTATGCAATCGTGCGCCATGCTCTGCGTGATTTCCACGTCCGGAGGTATCTGACCGAGCTGCCTATATTTTTCAGTTATTTCTAAAGTTCGTTGTTTAACTAGCATCGCTTGTTCAGCCTCTATATTATTGACCTAAAAAGTAAAAGTGAAAATGTAAGTTACTAACGTGAAAATATTTTATATTTCAATGTACAGCATTATTCTTGTTATTAAAAGTACCTGTGCCTGCAGCTTGCTGGCTTTGCTCTGCAGCTCCTTGTGCCTGCCGACTATCTCTTTCGCCTTCGCCAGCAGGTCGACCGTGTTGTTGGCGTGAATGCCGAGCTCACTCATGCGCGCTTTTAGAAGCGCAACGCTATCGCTAATTAGCACATTTATTTGCTTATCGAGTTGGGAAGCACGTGATTTTAATTTTTGATTTCTCTCCTGCGATAAGGAATATTAAAAAGTTAAAGCATGGACCGTTGCAGATTAATTATAATATAATATTAGCAGCATAAATAAAAGAAAATGCAATGAATAATTAACAAAAACGAATATAAAAACCAGATTTTTAAATAAATAAAGCAATATTTATAATAATCCTTTAATAAAATGAATTGATTCACTTTACTTTCCATTTATTTAAAGAAGAGCTACGTACTGCTTCGATAATTCAATAATAAAAGTGAATGACGTTCACCTTTTCCTTGTCAATCTGTTGCTTGACATGTTGAGCGTACTCGGGCGTGTTCATGCGCTGCACAAAGGCGAGGTATTGGTCGCGGAACATGTCCAGCAGCAACTGCAGGCTGTAGGGCGTGTCGGGCGCGCGCGGGATGTCCAGCTCCGAGTGCAGGCGCTCGGCCGGCTGCAGCTGCACGCCCAGCGCCGACAGCCGCTGACCCACGCAGCCCGGCGGTGGTACCGTCTCCTGATACAACAAAACCACCGCTTGTAATTTTTTTTTGTGTATACTAAGTGAACTTTTTTAGCGACCAAACTTTTTATCGCGGTGAAAATTTAAGAGCTTTATAATATTTTACTAAATTACTTCCTATTATTTTATTTTATTTTAAACCGGCGAATTTTTGACGAAGCTTTAATGCATCCGTGATGGAAAACGTTACAAGAAAATGAATTTTCTTTGATTTTTGTTGGTTGTGTAATAATTTAGTTTTTTTTTATCCCTATTTAAAATCACGTGGTTAGGTAATTTCAACACTTGCATTAGGAGACTGATTAAAACTGAATAAATCTGTTTATGATAAGTCACATCGCCATACCGCAATCAAATGAATTACGTCAGTAAAATTACATGTTTCAGGAAATGTTCATTAATTAGTTCTGGAACGAATGAATCACAGAATATAGCAACATATTATAAGCATAAGAATCATGAAAATTTCTGCAGCAATTTTAATTCAATTAGCAGTTAATAAGTGAATTGAATACTTACAGCGCCATTCCGTAGCGTGGAAGCGAGAGTGGTGGAGTGCAGTAGATCGAGGCCTGCGATGGCGGCCGGAGTCGCGCGTCGGCGTTTAGCCCGCGCCGCCCGCCGCCGCGCGCCTCCCGAACTAGCACTACGTTTGTTAGCCGAACGACGACTGCGATCTGCAAACACATTGGTTATCACCACCTGATATGCGTCACCTGTACTACTCGTTGATGTACGATTTTAAGAAATTCCAGCATTCCCTCTACTTCAAAAGAAACTTAACGCTCAAAGGACTTTCAACAATCCAGAAAGCACAAGAATAAAAAATTAACAAAGAGGCGTAGGAGAGAAAAATCCACTAGTAATACTAGATC
>DWPA01007542.1:0-10261 GCA_018251375.1 Calpodes ethlius | reverse complement strand
GGAATCGTATGTGAACATTTTGGCTTCCACGTATTTTGTCCATACTTAAAAGAAAATCTTTCCTTGCATGACGTAAATGTCATATCCAATTGTCTAGGATCACGCGGACGAAGCCGCGGGCAGAAAGCTTGTATCACATAAAAGATTGCGTGGATGATAATTGTCATCTTGTAATTTTTCTTTATACCTATCTATGCTTGTTATATAAATCTATTTTTTTGAAAATCGTGCGTCTTTTGAGATTGACTTGAGTATATTTATACCATCTTCTTTTAGAGCCACTTAGATCCTTTTACAGTTCAATTAATCTTTTTCTTCAATTCCTAAACCAGGAAACTTATCCCTCTGCTCCAATTTCACCATAACAACATTCCAATTAGTCAATTTCTCTAAGTCTTCTACATTGAATTTACTTTCATCTTCGATTTAAAACTATTCTCCATTTTATTTATTTTTAGTTCTTATTTCATTACAGCTACTATTAAACAAAATCCTTTAATGAAGACATTGGATCGCTACCCGGTTTAAGCTAAATGCCGTCCAATTAATTAGCGAATCGCAATCGCGATAGCCGCCGCTATTGATCAGCGGAGATCGGACGATAGTGAGGACGGCAATTGAAACTTTCTACACTGTACCCGGAATAATTTAGATAGCCCTTCAGCCCTGTTATTAATTATTGCTTCTAAGAAAAGCTTTGTTCCTGGTTGGAGAATCTATACTTCTATTAATACTAATATTATAAATGT
Organism: Calpodes ethlius; assembly: GCA_018251375.1. Taxonomy (NCBI): domain Eukaryota; kingdom Metazoa; phylum Arthropoda; class Insecta; order Lepidoptera; family Hesperiidae; genus Calpodes; species Calpodes ethlius. The sequence goes on along the minus strand of DWPA01007542.1, from coordinate 9,512 downwards.
GAAACTGTGTTTGTTTATCCTTTTTTTCATAAATCAACACAGTGTCGTTATGATTTACTTTTTGTGTGGAAAAATCTGAGAAGCTAGAGATTGTCACAAGCTTTTTAACGCGGAAAAACATGTCATTCTAAAAGGAAGATCCATTAATTTGCGTATTTGAATGTCTTCAGAACAAAGAGGTAATGTTTTTGAATTTGTGCGTAGATTGCTAAATTATTATTGAGTAATATAGGTTTTATTTTTGTAATGTAAGGCTGGGGCGGACCAAAAAGTAATATAAGTTTTAAAATATTTTTTATTGTACATCACTGTCAGTAAAACCTAGAAAAAATTTTCTCGATTTATCTCTCTTTCTCTCTAAATATTATTATTCGTTTTATTCTTTCTTTAAATATTATAACCCTTACAACAACTTTTAATATTTCCGAAAAAAACCTGTTTCACAACTACGAAAACGAGATTAAGTCTAAGCTTTTCTTATCATTATAAATAATTATACTTAGTCAGTTCTTCCTTTCATTCTTCCTCTTATTCTCTCTTCACAGTAACACATTAGTAATGCTTTATATCATTTTATATCAGGTTCTCGAGTATTCAAATACAAGTAAATCTTTTTCTATAAAACTTCTGCTCCAAGTGGAATAAACTCACCCAGTTGAGTAGTGAGGCCACGGGCAAATGAATATGCGCCAGATCAGCGCTACAGACCGCGAGGAAAGTAATAGGCTCCTCGCAAACGAAGTAAACTGCAATATTCATTGTTGAGGGTAGTTGGATATATGAGAGACCAACCTAATCAAAACTTGTAAATCCTTGCATGGAGCAAGCTACTCTAAAAAACATTAAGGTCGGATTTGGAGGATGTTTTGGCTTGTAACCTGTAACTTAGAAGATGTAATAAATATAGAACGAGTTCGCTGAAATTCAAAGATGGAACATCTGGCTAAAGATCATGAATGTACACTATTTGATTTCAGGCAGTAGCAGCTTCTCTCAAAAGCAAATGAGTAGTCGTGCTTGTGGCAACTTCTCGATATTCATAACATAAAAGGCAACATCGATGCGTTGGTAGCCAAAAGTGAAGCAGGGGATCGACATTATTATTGGTATTCCGGCACTGCTTCCAAGAAACTTTAAGGAATTCACGGAATTAAAGTTGTTAAATATTAAAATTAAAGTTGGTAGTTAACCAGGCTTTTAGAATAACCCATTGTCACACATGGGTGCCATCAAGATTTAAATAGGTAGTAGAGAAACTTTTGACCTCTAACAGCAGAGATAGTTAAATATAGCGTCATCCGATAGTCAGCAAAATGCAGCACTAATAGGCGCGGATGGCTTAAGGTCATTAGAGCCACCCGCCACCCAAACAGCATCTATGACTCAAGGTAGATGAAGCTCTCTCCCAAAAGAATTACCTGAACAGAACGCTGCTCTTTGGTTATACTGCAAGTTGAACTAGTAAAACACTCGTTAAACGGGAAATTTCTATCCGATCCTAAAACTTTTAACACAAATTAACGACTGCTGTCTTATTATCACCACAGTAACCGGCTAAAATTCTCGTCGAAGCACAAAATTACCTAAATAAATTGTCATTAGTGTTCATGAATTTCTTAGATTCTTCCGTGGAGCAATATCTTAACTTGATCGACAATTAGGTAAACAGAAAATATAAAGTTAGGATCAACATGATTAAATAGAAGAACAACTAGAAATATAACTTCATTTCTGTTATTACCCAGAATTCTCCAAGTTAGCGATATAAACTTTAGTGTTCCTTTAACAAAATATAAATTACTTCGCCAACATTGTTACCCAGAATCGCGTGTAGTAGGTATTCTCGAATCACTACACCGCTAACTTCGTCAATCGTCAACGGTTGAACAACGAAGGCCTTCGGAACAATTCGCACAACAATTTTTCAATCAAAGTCATGTTACGAACTTTCTGGGTTCGGTAATGTAATAAAATACAGGCGGTTGTACTGGCCTTAGATGTGTTGCGTGTGGTTAAACACGTTTTTGCAATGGACTTACTAATTAAAGCTATTTCTTGTTGCAGACGAGTTGACTCACTTTCTTTTCGTCCTAAAATGTTTCTTTCGGTTTTTGTATATAAGAAAACTTGTATCAAAATTAATTGGCTAATCCGCTAAAAGGTTTAAAGGTAATTAATTATGTTAGGATAATCAATTAATACGTCATCACAACCCATAAATGTCCCATTGCTGGGCTTGGGCCTCCTGTCTCAATGTGATGCATACAGGTCATAGTCCACCACGCTGGCCAAGTGAGGATTAGCAGACATCACACACCTTAAAGAAAATTATAGAGAACTCTCGGGTGAGCAGTTTTCCTTAAGATATGTCCTTCACCTTGTGTTACGTTAAAATTAGAGGTACGTCCAGGATTCGAACTCATGCTTCCACGTGCGGGAAACCAAAGTTTGAACCACTAGATTATCACTGTTTAAACAAATTATAGTAAGAACAAAAATGTCATTACATGTCAGTTAGGGAGGGTTCCAGAGAAGAGGTTAAGGGAACAGCCGGGTAAAGAAAAGTAGGACAAAAATAGAAGACCTCAGGAAAAAAAGTTTTATGGATATTCTTATTAGCAATAAAAGTTCTTCGAAAGGATCTTCTCTTCACAATTTTCTTCTTCATATTTTAACTTTAAGTTTTCGGATTTTGTAGTTAGCATTAGCAGTTTCAATGGGACAAAGAATCCAATTCAGACAGACTGCGTTCTGCGAGAAGTTGTGTCATATTTTGGCGTCCAAATTACTAATCAGTGCCTGAAGTCAAAAGTGTTCGAGCAATGTTTCTTGCCAGTATTCCCACACGACTCTAAAATGCGGTGCTTTGGTATTGGCCTAATCCATAAGATGAAAGTCACGCAGGCCATGAAAAGGATTATGATCGGGAATATACAGGAATGAGGGTAACAGCATACTCGAAGTTTAGAGAATAAGTTGACTGAAGTGGCAAGGCCATTTAAAACCAATGAAGATTAACAATCTGTGTCATTGTTTAATATAAATAGACAATCCAGTCCTCTATAGATAATTGGTTACTAAAATCAATGGATATCAGTAACAACAATTATAACTGACACGACGATCAAACAGAAGCCAGAACCCGCATAAAAAGTTCCTCCCGAAGAAAGCATTTCGATAAAATTAAGATTAAATAAAGAGTTAAATGAATAAGTACTAAACGAAGGCTGTAGACTTAGAAAGCAAGAACTGAAGCCATATTATTATCGAAAGGACCGGCCGGCCTCTCACAATAAAGATATAAATCAAGGCCCGTTGAATAAAATCGCTCACATCTCGCTATCGCACCATCGCATCGCATGCTCCTTGGTATTACGTCCAGTTGATATACAGTATGATTCTGAAATCAGATTCTTTTATTTTTAATTTATTACTTTTATTTTCTATAACTATTAAAGTTTTCTATAACTATTGAAATGTAACTTTAATTTCATACTGTCGCCCTAATTATATACTTGCTTTGAGAACTAGTACAATGCTTCCTATTTAATTTTTTTTAGTCGTCAAATATCGATGATTCCAATATAAAACAATATAATCTGTGGTAAAACAGTCGCTTGTAGTAGAAGTTCTGTACAAATTCGTTCTCGTTACATTGTAAACGCGTTTTATCTGTGAAGCGTTTTCATTGCTGAACTGCTTAGTTAATTAATTACGTTTGAATTAACAGCTTGTAAGCACAATATAAATTTCAGTTTCTACATAGTTTTAACTTGCGAGAGCGCGTTGTGATAAAATTGCTTAGACTAAACGGATCAGATTAATAGTTACTTATTTGTATGGGACCCAACTTGGAGGTAGTTAGATTACAAAATAGTAATATTAAATCTTAGTAATAGATGTAACATCAAAAAGAGGAATAAGTAAATTATAGTAATCCTCCGTAGCTGGCAAACCGTTGATGATAATGACCTTTCTTATGTCCAGACATCGGATAAATTGCTACTTTTCTGAATTAACTGTCACACAAATGCTAACCCTGAAAACACATTTAAAACAATTTATATTACAGCAAGTATGCCTAAGTTCGTTTGTATTCTAATTCTACTAAGCCATACAATAAACTTAAATATTATTCATAAGAACTAAGTAAAACTACCCTCCTACTGAGACCCTAATAATAATTTACAATTATGTATCTCGGAGCGAGGAAGCTTTACGACTTAAACTAGAACATGATCCTCGCGAATATCAAACTATCACAATAGAAATTCCGTGTAACATCACAGAATTCATAAAACCAGCGGTAATGGTACATCGTAAGAATAATCCTTTTCATGAGCCGAGTCTCACAAAATGGCGGTTATGGCGGACTTTGTGCGTTAAAATAAATTCACAAGCGTGGCTTATGCATTCGCCTTGTTTCTGACTAAAGCGTGAATAAATATAACAGTTGGCATTATGAATGGGGAAGAGAAAATATGGAGAAGTAATAATTTTGTATTAAATTTTGACGTGAAACTGCTTGTATTACATTTTTTTATGGGGCTTAATCGAAAATTTACATATCAAAAACAAGTTATAATATTTGATTTACTAATATCTTTCATGATATTAATATTTCATCTAATATTGATTTCAAATATTTAATAAAATTTAAATCATTAGTAATGATATTTCACTAGTAAAATCATCGTGTGTTTTAAATATGATTTAATTTGAATATTAACTCATGACTTACAAAATTGCAGTTCAATAAATTTAGACGAGAGCTTGGGCGTTTAAACAAGTTTGTTATAGGCACATGGACAGTGCATATAGAACTTAATAACAGAAAAAACAGTGCAACAAAATAAAACAACCTGTAAATAACTGGCTGGCTCCTGTCGGACAACGTTTCGAAATGGACGTTATTTCTAACGCTTTATATAAAACTCGAGCGCCTTTGAAGTACCCTGTATTTTATGTAAAAATACATCAATACATTATTGTTATATGTTGAAAATACTTAGCCGTGAGTATTGGGGTGGTAATTTTATTTTTTCCTTTTATCTTTTTCGGAATTAATTAGTCTTAACGCCATTCTATACGTGTAAACACACCCTAATACATCAGTACATTACCTCAGTATAATTATATCTTTGCTAAAAAGCTTGTGTCCCATTTAGCGGGGCATTAGGACAGAAAGATCCAATTATGTCCTGTGACCCTTTCTCTGCTGAGAAAAGGTAGGCTTGACATTTATAATTATTTATTCATCACACTAGAACACATGACTGTAGATTGTTCTCTATTTTTAGGATATGCTTTTTATAATAATTTAACAATTTCATAATATTTATAACTATTGTTTTACAAATTTTAATAATCCGAATGCATTATAATAATAACGATTTTTTAAAGACGGTACTCGCGTAACGCCGTGAAAAAAAAATGCGTTTTCATACACTTTCTGTTGACACTGCAGTTTAATATACACCGTATACGTCAATAAGACGCATCGCGTAGTCGCTATGTGAATTCAGCGTTTCAAAAAAATATAAAGACAAAAATAGTAATTATATCAGACGTCATTGGCGAATCACAGAAATTGTTTTAGCAAGTACGTTTGTGGGTATTATTAGTTACTTAAACGTACCGCTTCGTTGATTTTATGTGGCATTGTCTTTGATTCTATTGCAGAATATAAAAATATTTATGTAAAAGATAAATGTTTATCCTTGAACCAAGACTCGATAAATGAAATCACCGTTTTTAGCTACGAGACAGTTTCCCATGACAGTTAAAGATTATCTATGTATAATTAATTAAAGAAATATTATTTAATCAAAATCCATGAAGCAAACTATAATCCCCTGCGGAATCCAAAGCCTATTCCAGAAATAATATCCTTAATAACTTTTTCAACTTAATTTCAAGGTAATATTTATATTTTATTTAACATAATTTTAAAGTATTTGTGAACTAATTTATTTTTCGCTTAGTTAGTTTTAACTTTATCCATTCTAAATTCCTTCGTTTTATCATTTTTTATTGTCTATCATAATGATCCCTTGATTTGTGTTTCATTTTTCCCTTTGTTCTTATAACGGCTGAAGATTGCAGCGTCAAGTTCACGCGTTTGAATATCAATTTATACAATCCCAATGTTTATGATATTCTACTTAAGTATTGGCTACAATGCATTTATGGCATAACACAGGGCACGTGTCTCTTTTCGAAAGTAAAGCTGAGAGGGTTCTTCATCAAGCTGCTGCGGTTCAGATTCATAAAGTAATCAGTGTTCAGTGACTGCTAATTATAACTGGTATCAATGGCTTTCCACACCTTCAAAAGTATGGAAATGCTGGAGTTTTTTTCTGCTAGCGGTACCTCATCCTACATCTGATGGGTCGTGGAAAAATCTTTGAAAGCATTAGGTCATCCATTTTTTTGTTTCCCTGCAAAAAAAACATTCATTTCTTCAAAGAGCATAGCACAGCATTTGTAAAGCATAATTCAGAATCTTTAAACACGACTTTACCCACGTCCTTAAGCAATGTCTATTTAAATAAAGACCACTCTCCCACACAAACTTCGCACCAACACAATAATGGCACAAAAGAGATGTCAAGTATTAAAATTACACCTCGCGTCTCTCCAGTGGTCAGCGCTGACCACAAGGCCCAAAAACAAAGGCAAATCTTTTAATATACTCAAGAGGTAGACGAGGCTCTTGGGGCCCCGTCAGAACGCAGTTTAACACTCGCATTGTGGTTTCGCCAACAAAGAGGCAAAGGTGACAAAGGGGAGTTCGAAGATATACGAAAAGTACTGGAAGCGTTTTTACTTCAGCATAATTACATTAAAAACTAGCACAAAACTAGCTTAAGTAACAGCTGTTTTCATACAACAATCAACGTATGATTAATTTAGTGTAATTTGTACTAAAGATTCATTTTTAAAATAGAATAGTATTTTGTCCAATAAATAATACATCATATTTTTAGACAACTACAATATAATAATAACTTTGTAGATGAACCGAAGTTTTGTAGGAATAGTAATGAAATGGAAAATTTTCAAAGTATGATCTTTTGAAAAGAAGAAATACTTAGAATACATGTTACTGTTTATTTAAAAATCCCGTAGCAATGAAAATTTTTGACAAAAAAATATTTAAACTATCATTGTTTCCACCGGCATCTAAAACTCATAAATGAGTCTCTAAAAATACTAGTTCAAAGAAAATTACCAAGTTTTAATGCGTTTACCGACTTAATCGGCAGTTTTCATCACATTTTTCGTCAAGCATACAATTTTCATAAGGAATAAAATAAAGTCTCTTCTAGCTATCATAGCATTACGTTTGCACCTTGAGAGCCCAACAAAAGATTTCCACATTATACCGCCTTAAGAAGATCTCAAAGAACCTTATCCGGAAGATGCCACTTGTAACGTAAATACCCTATTGTGTGTTCTGTTCGTGAGGCTGCTGATGGACTGGCCTATACTTTTATTGAGGAAATAAAATAATCCAATAAGAATAATTATTTTCCATACTCCTATGCAGATGCAAATATTTGTTGAGATTTGTCACAAAATATTTAGTTTTTATCCAAAACATCAATAGTTTCACCATCCATTGATTGATTTCATCGATTGACTGATTAATTTGATTGATTTGATTGATTTGATTGTTACATTCATAGACTGACATTGAACATAACTAGGTGACTTAGTGACTAAGTTCTAAAATAATACATGCATTGCGATAACTTGCCTCATATCTAAGGACCTTCTTTGCAACAAACTGATGTATTTTCAATAATAAAGTTTCTATTTCTAGAATCAATTGTTTTACATATAGGTATATTTAAAAAAAAAATAGTTAAGATTTTTTTGTTTCTTTTAACGAATTCGATATATGATGTGCTTGTGTACAAATGAAAACAAATACTATTATTAAGTTTAAAATCTTGTGAGAAGTAAGTATGTTTAAATATTTTTGATTGCGAGTCGTACCTTGGTAATTTAAGTAAAAAAATGATGTTATAGAACAAAAATTTTCCTCGGATTATATTTATATGTGAAAGGACATTTCGTAGTTAGCTAATACTGAACTTACTGTAACCAGTTACGTTAGAGGAGATCTGATCTCAACAGGAGGACAGTTATGGGTTATGTAAGATGAATAATGATGATGAATTGTGTATTACAACGCCACCCGCGTTCCAGCAAATCACTGTGGGGGCGTGAGTGTGTCAGCTTTTGCTCTAACAATACTGAATTCATTTGGTTGTGATACTACTGTATTCACTTATTGTTAGATGCCTACTGACATGACGTCTTTGATAAAACTATTCCAAAGTCTAAAGAATCTAGATTTAAGTTTAGATGATCTTGTAATTTTATTTTTTTAATAAAGATGAAAAACACTTAACCAATAACACTATTAGGCTTAATAAAGTTAAATTTAATATATAATATTCTCAGTTTAAACATTATTGGTGCTGCTATTAATATTAATATTAATAGTAATATTAATATATTACATACATTTTTTGTATTACAAAGAAAAAGTTGAAGGACTTAAAAACAAGTTATTCACTCATTTTGTTAGCTCATTCAATGAATTGAATTTACAGTTATTATAATTATTGTCTTATATTGTATTAATACTTTAAGAAGAAAGAAATGAGAGTGCAAAAAGGTTTAATCATGTTTGAATTGAAACGGTATTAAAAAAGCTATGGATTTGTTTGGGATTAATCTTGATAAACATGATGATCACTTACATGATCTCAATTTAAATTAAACTAATAATAATAATTGAAAGACTAAATATTTAATGAACAGGCTACTGTTTAGTCTGTCTTTAAATATAAGATACACGAACAATGTTTATAATGAGTTACTTCAAATAATAAACAAATGTTAATATTCCTCTCACGTTGTAGTACAAGGTTGTGTATGACAATTTATAATGGACTAGCTGAATCCTGTGCGCGTAGCTACGCCGATATAAAATTAATTGGAATGACAGTGGCGTCACCTGAAGGAAATTTGTCGTACCAACTTAGAAACCTTCGTAGGCTCACACACAACAACTAAAGATCATCACATGATTAACACAGATTGACATACAGACAAAGATTTTTATATAATAAATTGTATAGATAATACTACGATGAAATCAATTCGTTACCAAAAATTATAAATACATTAAATATACTATCAGTTCCATGTCCATGTTATTCATTAATTTTGCCAAAATATCGAGTTATTCTTCTTTGTTAGATTAATACAATCTGTATGTCTATGTAATAGGACATATGTTTTTTACTTCAAGCAGTGTACGTAAAAAAATACGTAACCTTCAGACTAAATTTCTGCCCTGCCTTTCAGCCCTGCAAGCAACTTTATCATCTCATACATTGTCACAAATTATTTCGAAGAATGAATCTTAGCGTTGCGTTCTTACCAAGTATTATTGCTACTGCGAAATCAACACCTAAACTGACAGACACATT
>DWPA01007541.1:0-10262 GCA_018251375.1 Calpodes ethlius | reverse complement strand
AAAGTTATGGAAGTTGTTAGAGCTTTATAAATTTTGACTTTCGGTATGTGAGTCATTAATTTCTATGTCGAAAAACTTGGATTGATAAATACTTTTAATATATTTATATTAAGGTGTCATTATTACATTTGAGTGAAAAATCCAAAATCAGGAGATTCTTAATCTTAAATCTAAGGAAATAAAAAAACTAAGGATATTCACCATAAATAAATGCAAATCCGACAATTTCCAAGGCAGTAGTGAAGGCAGCAAGAACCGGCATTACCAAGTCTTCCAACATCGCTGCTACACTCAGACCATGGGCCAATACAACAACACTAAGTGCTGTACCAACAGCTGATAACGTCGAGGCCAGAAGCCGCCAATGGAAGCTTGAGAGACGGTGGAGCTTATCGTAGATGGGATATAGCAGGGCTAGCTGGAAGTACAAATATTCTGATACATTGGTTGTTTCTTCAGTCTCTTCTTAAGCAACCCTGGACCTTATTTTATTCTGTGATCCAGTACAGATTAGAGTAGGGTTAAAAGCTAAATCAGATATCGAAAGTTTAAGGTCATCAAAAGTTATTGTCTATAGGCATGTTGGCTACTATCTAAGTTAGGCAGGTTTAAAAAGCATTTCAAAATACTCATGAAATTTTGCCAGTAACAAATGCCTGTTTAAATTCTGATCTTCGGATATGACGCTCATATTCCATCGCTTATGATAGAAGGAGAAGACTAAGCGTTCTAATGATTAAGCGTCAAATAAATAGCTTTTATTTTAGAAAGTATGACAAAATCCTGATAAAATTACGTTGAACTGCAAAAAAGGAAAAGAAATCTGCACGACTTTTCAAGCCAGAGCCCGGTAATAAACTAGCTGATTTTACGAATATCTGGAATGCTTTAGGACGTACGTACAGTAATTGGATTTGAAGAGATTCGATATATGCAAATTCTAATAAGGTAATCGAGTTCTGGCGTAGTTGGCATAAAATCCATTTATGGTGTCGCGATCCATTTATAACCCACTTCAATATTTTCACCCTATAAAGATATTTGAGTTACATTCATATTCTTTCAGTATTATGTTCGATAAAGGTCGGAGATTTCGGTGTATTTACATGATACTTAGATGTTTGGATAGAATATTAAAATGAACTAGAGGCAACGCATTGATGATGTCTAAGTTGTTATTGGTGAGAAAAAGAGTGAAGGTGATCGTGAAGAGATCGAAGACCTTTTACCATGAGGTGGCAATTGACACCTAATTATATAAAATAATTATAAAGTGATGATACTAGAAACAAGGTACGAACAACATTAAATATTGTTTTATGTCTAAATTGTTTCGAAAATACCATGTTGGTTTTGTTAATATTATACACGAGTAACCTCAAAATTAAGGATTTGTTGTAAACAATCCAGACACGAGAAAAAAGGTTTATCTTTTACAATCGGTCATGTATCAGGCAGTCTTGACTGTTCGGTGTCTGACTTCGTTTGGTTGACAAGGTAATTACTATAAGTATTGTATTGGTGACGTATTGAGTATTTATATGTCAATATAACCACTATCAGGATAGTTGTTTAATTAAAAAAATGTCAATTAAATAAATCACAGGCCCCAAATACGCGTAGTTCCATCGTAATTGTAATCCATCGTTATAAATTAAATGCGCGGGAAACGTAGCAGAAAACAGATTAAACTTGTTCTTTTTTTAATTATAGAACATAAAGCTTTCTGAGTTCTATTTTCAAATAAAATATCTTTTTAATAACATTATAATTCAAGTGCGTTTCTTTTTAAATTTTTGGGCATTTCTAAACTTTTTATTTCAAAATGTCTTAAATTATAATAATTTTTCTAAATATAAAAAACAATATTTAATTTGAGTCATAGGCACATAATTTAATTGAAGCTCATACATTGCACTATTCAAACAAATTGAATAATCAGCCTCTTACCACTGTAATGATGCCAGAGACAAATACTAAAACAAGAGCTAACGTCGGCCATTCCTTTGTTCTCTTCTCTGTAGCCGATGACTGGTAGATGAGAATGAGTACCGCTATGAAACCCTTATCTTTCTCGTCAGTACCGCCAATCGACTCCCAGAAGAATACCCAAAGCCAGCCGGCTAAGAGATTAGTGATCACCACGAAGGCTGATGTCCTGAAAGTTAGATTAGTTTTCCAGCATAGGTCACGATAATTTACATTTATGAATAAGTTGGAATTAAATAAAATTCACACAATATCCATTTAGTCACATGGGATTTTTGTAGATTTTTCAGTTTGAGAACCCGTTATTTATAGGTTCTAATAGTGATATTTAATCTTAATAGTGTATAATTTTTTATTGATTTTAAACTTCGTACATTAAGTTTTCAGGATTTCCTACGCAAGGGTTATCAAAGTGTACTATTACGAAATTCCTGCCCGTCTGTTCGTTTATCCATCTGTCACAGTGCTGTATTGTTTGTGAATAGGAGGGTATTCTTATATTTGCTGGAATAATACAAAAATATCGTAGAAAAAAAGTTCAAGAGATAATTTTTGAATACTATAGATTTTTCACCCGTTGCCCAGAATCAGATAACAAAGTTTTAATTAAGATAAAAGAACAGTTTGGACAATTAAAGTGAAACTCGTTTGTAGGTGTAGCGTCAGCAAAATATTGCTAAAGAAGATTATAAATATTTTTCGGTAAAGGTCACTTTGCAATTACTTGTGTGGGAGAATACTTTGTGTGGAACCTTTGGCGATACCTTTGTGATTTTGGGGTTAATCTATCGTCTACGTTGACCTTATCCTGGATAAAATAAGATACTTTAACATGAATGTTAAAACCTAACTTCATATAAGTATATTTTTATATAAACGGTCAAGTGGACACCCACTTAAAAATAGGTTTTTATTGTACCACTATCGGCATGATAAATAATGTACAGTAGAAAAATTACGGGCCTCTGCGTATATTACAATAGGACGGACATATGGAAGTGGTTAAACTGTAAGGGTTCTACATTGACTGCGTTACCCTAAAAATCCATGTCACTATATACTAAAGGATCCAACATATTTTAATGAAATTTTGTATATATATAATTGGGTTGTCATTGAAGGAGGATATAATTTTGAACCTAACACGAGGCGTTGGTATCTAAAAACGCTAAGGAATCAGAGAAATTATCAGAGATATTGAAACGTCGCCATAGCAAAAGTTATAAAACATCAGAATTATCTGATGTGTAGAACTAAGACATCAGTTACTATTATAGATATTAAAATGATTCAGAACGAATAGCTTTTACCAAATATCTTTCGGTTATATATACTAAAATAAATTGAAAACATAACATACTCCTACAGAGTTTTTACTTACCACCTCACATCAGTTTGTCTGTACACACTTCCACCAGCACTGATCAAGTATCCGCCGACAATTTGTGTGGACAATAGCGCCTGGATCATCGCACTATGCCAAATATACGGTTGATGAATCGGCGTCCAATGCTCGCAAGACGCGAGCATTGAGGACAACGAGTCGCCTTCAGAGAGAAATGTACACAACACCACGACGATAATCACTATAATTGACGTAAGTATCACGAAAGATACTGTAAGAGATTTTCGTAGCCGAAGAATCCTGGAATAGAACAGAGAATGGTTATGCCAACATATTTTGAGATTCTATTTACGACGGCATAATAAATAACATGTTTGAGCTTCGTGAGCTAATCTTATTCACGTTTGCCGCAAATAGATAAATACTTTATTCGTAATGTATGTCTCAAATGGAAATAAATTTAGGATTACCATGGAATAAATATGTCAGTACTAATAGAACATTATATTTATACATATTACAATGCATTCTATATGTAAGTGGGCAAAATTTTGACTTTATTGGGACGGTCTTAAAATACCCAATCGAATCCCATGCCAGGAAACAAGAATATATTGAAAACCGGGGCTTGGGAGCCAATACATTTTTACATTCTTCTTTTCTCGGTGTCCACTTACTAAGAAATGACTGCTGATTTGTAAGAAAAATAACGTAAGCCTTTCCTTGATTTACGAGATCGTGATTTCATTTTCCCACTGCGATCACGTGGTGCATATGGGGTAAATATTCAACCGACGATGTACGGCGCACGGGCGGATGCTACGTGAAAATTGCGTTTTCATACACTTTCTGTTGTCACTGCAGTCAAGTTTGATCGTGTACGAAAAAAACGCACCGCCTAGTCACCGAGTGAACGCAGCGTAAGTCAATAAACAGGTTATATCTACTTCAGCAGGCAATTCAATCACATGAGTTAGCCCTTAACCTCTCCAACTGCTTTATAGGCCTCCTCAATTACGTAAACACCCGGGCTCTGTAGCGAGTACTAATGTATTAAAGCAAAGCTCATATAAATCACTTACAAAGTACTCGATTTGTCAAATGACTAATCACCAAGTCCTTGGCTCGACATAAATCCTGCAAACAAGTCGGGTGTACACACAAATTAATACTCACATAATGGGCACGAAGAACCATAAAATGAATATCAAAACAGCCATTACGCCGAGATACTGTGGCTGTTCTGTAAATGGCGCCAAAAACGTCGAGCTGAAATTAACGTGATATATTTTTACGCCAATTACCGAACTGGAGGGAGTAAAATTTAATGAGGCTAAATAATGTTTCACTGTGAAATAACTGGAACTCGATATACTTCGACTATTTTCAGTGCTATTCCGGATTCATGTCAACTCAAAACATCTCATTTTATAACCATTGACAATTTATAGACTTAAGAATGTTTAGAGCATCGGTATGATTTAAAAAAAAATCGTGTTAACTTTCACGTTCATTAAATTTGATTATTATATAAATTGAAACTAACGTTAATATCAACTAAGCTAAGAGATCGTATGTTTATCAAACTCAGTCGTTTAATGTGAATAGGCTTTAATTGAGCTATCTGGTATCAGTGTTTTATTTATTTATTTAATAGTTTAAGTGTATTTGAAAGAAAACGAATATGCAATAAATATTGTACATATGTGGATCTTGTTTATTTGTAATAGAAATCTCTTCCAGCAGACATTGGAATGAAAATTCTTTAAGAGAATTACATTACATTACATTACACAAATTTTCAAATCATTTTGACAATAATAATAATTCAAATATAAACCGTCAGAAATGAAATTTGGCTTCGAAAAATATATTATTAACTAGCTGTACACTGCGCGCGGTGGTACGCCACCAAGTAAAATAAATTTGAAGAGTACGCGTTAAAGAAATATCCAATTCATTTTGAGTTCTTTTATTGACATTGTTCATTTAGAAAAAATGTGATAGTGACGGCATCTGTCGAAAAATGGTCGTACCAACTCAGAGATATTCGTGGGCTCATGTTCGACAACTTTGCTAAAGTAGATAACATGATCAAATGCACAGTTTACTATAGAACTATAAAGGACATACAGACAAACATTAATTTTTATATAATATGCATAGGCAATAATAATACATGCTCGCAATCTAGTTAGTAGCTTATTAAATAACATTGGTTAGTGATGATTGGTTGCGGTTACCCGAGCATTTAGCTACGATTAACGAATCTATATTTATAAAAATGAATGTTTGTCTGTATATCCTTTACAGAATCGTAAACTGTGCATTTGATCATGTGATGATCTTTAGCAAACTTGTCGTGTTTTTGAGTTAATACACCCAATTTTCGACAGATCGCACCACTGTCACATTTTTTTCGATATTAAAAAAATTAATAAAAGGACTCAAAATGATCTGGACATTTCTATAACGCCTAACCTTTAAATTTATTTTAGTTGTTTGCATAGAAACACGCGCAGGGTACAGCTAGTTAATAATATATTTGTCAAAGTCAAATTTCATCTTTGACCGTTTATATTCGAATTATATCCGAAATAAGGATCTAATGTCCTTGGTATTATTATAGGTATTGCAAACCAAAGGTGTCAGTCTGACGAAGAAATTTAATTATCTGCGCGGGAAGGACTTTGTGCAACTTATCACTTTATGAGATGAACTTTTGAAATTTCTTACTTTATCGTAATAAAGTCACCCAGTTACAGATACGAACTTAAATAATTTAACAATACTTTAAATCTTAATGGTTTATTATATTATTGCGCACAATAACATTTAACGATATTTTAATGAACCATAACCGTATAAGTATTACCAGTAAACATTTATTCTTTAAACAGAGTGTACACAAATGAGAACCAAGCAACCTCGTAGTTGTTAGTGATCTGCGAAATTTTAGGTCCGGGGTTCGATCCTGGACGCAACTGACATTTATATGTAAAAGACAAGTTGTGCCCGCGACTTCTTCCGCATGAAACTTAACAAAAAATGTTTTACTTTATCTTGTTTTTGTAGCCTAAGTTATTATATATTAAATCAGCTACCTGCCAATAAAAGAACCGTCAAAATCGGTTCAGCCATTTCAAAAATTAGACAGACAGATAAAAATTGTAAAAAAAGATGTAATTGTGGTGTACCGTATGTATATTCATATGTATGTAGTAAAAAGCGGTTATTTTAATATTAAAGACAGACATTCCAATTTTATTTATACGCATAGATAAATGTATGTTCTCTGGTCGTGGGTATTAGTTATATCTTATTTATTTTGACCATGTTATCTGTGACACAGAAAGTCCTAGCTTGAGGATATGAGTGTATAATTGTTTATTAATATTACATATTAGGAGAAATCGAAGCTACACTATCTCTCAGATCACTTTTAAAAGGTAACAAAAAGCAAGTTGTGTAAAAATGTTTGTGTTATAAAGCAGATAATATAAAATTAATTCCATCTGGTAATACCCAAGTGTGTAGTTAAGAATGTTAATATATACAATTAACTTGATAGGCTAATATAATATAAAGAAATAAACAAATAACTCCCATTTAAGTCACGTTAGTTATTTGCATTTAAAATACTTACTTGAAACATTCTGATGCGTTCATTTTTGTTTCATAGCCGTACTGCAAAAGAAATACACTTATACTAAAGGAAATATTAGCTTAAAATCGGCCTAATCACCGTATTAATTCGCAATTAATCTCAAGGTAAAGGTTAACTTTATGTTCAATTAATCATAACATAATTATAGTAATTACTAGTAATTATCTCATCGCGGAATATAGTAATTGATGAATGGTACTGGGCTGTGAAATTAAAAATTATTATGCTAGCATGTTTCATTGTATACCATATGCTAAAAGTTACGTAAAGTATTTTAACTAATTGAGGAAGCAAGGCTTACGAATTAATATCGGTCAAGTAAAATATTATAGAAATATTTCTTAGGAACATATAAATTTAAAGACAGTGAATGAGTATAAGTTGGGTATATAATAAAATAAAGACTAAAATTTTGGTATAAAATGGAAAATGCGCCAGTAACGCCTCTGGTGGTTGACGATGAAATTAATATGATGTTAGGTGAATTACTTGTGGTATTAATTTAGGTATCCCGTTTGGAGGTCTGAATTCGAATGCTGTATCCACCTCTTATTTTAATTATAGGCGTATTAAGTAATAATAATTCTCAGTTTCAAAACAATTAAGGGATTATTATATCTGAATTTTCTCAACAATATATTCAAATTTTTGATGGAAAAAATTGCATGGTTATGTATCTCTTTATTAGACTATAACATATACATGCTTAAATATATTTTCTTGTAAAGAGTAACATTAGACTCCTTACAGCATCCCACGCGTTAAGAAGATACTGGCTATTATGTGACGTTATTTAAATTATGAAAAAAATAAAAAGTAGCATAATATGAATATCAAATCACAGCTCTTAATAGTCTATTCCAAAACGATTTCATTTTAATTTACGTGCAAAACATACATTTTCATCATTGACTCGCCCTGCCGAGCAGTTTTTATAAATTTATTGCTTAAAATTTTATCAT
The DNA here is from genome assembly GCA_018251375.1 of Calpodes ethlius. Classification (NCBI taxonomy): domain Eukaryota; kingdom Metazoa; phylum Arthropoda; class Insecta; order Lepidoptera; family Hesperiidae; genus Calpodes; species Calpodes ethlius. Next base: position 2,299 of record DWPA01007541.1, on the reverse strand, counting down.
ATTATTGTTTAAAATGAAATCACTCGCAAAAAATGTATACAATTAAAACAAATGGTTAAATAAATTAAAAAATACGTTTGCCTTGAATCTTAACAAGAGTCTCAGCACAGAGTAATACATATAGATTGTGCAGACAATAAAGCGGATGTTAATTAATATCAGTGATTTCGAGATATTCAAAGGCCCTTTTAATATTACAAATCAAACGCACGTAGTCGAAAAGCTAATTAGCAGCCATTCAAAGATTCGTTTTACTATCTTCCGCAATCAGATCAATTGATCAACATTTACAAGTTAAGGTAACTTTACCGGTGTACGATGTAACTTTGCACACTCCCTCAAGGGAAAACTTCCTTTCGCTATCCATATGATGAACACGGCGGAGAGCGCCAAATACAGCATGTTATAGACACAGCAAACGAATGACGTTAACAGTTTTAGGTGACCAACACCTGGAAATAAAAATTGGAATAAGTAAATATTCAAGTATCAAAATTATACTGATTCCGTTGACATAGTAACTTCATTTTAAACTTCATTTCTTGATTTATGGCGTGGCTTTGTAAAAAGGTTTTTTATTACTTTTATTTACTTTAGATATTAGAAAATATGGTTATAAATGCTGTCGATTGTCTTTCTTAATTTCCTTCGACAATCTTCAAATCAGCATGTATGTACACATGTATGTATGTATTTGTCATGCCTAGGGTTCCAACTGTAAGTTTACATTTTTTTTTTAATATTTTTCTTTTACCTTCTTATTGAACATGAGTTATACATTTAAAATACACTGCAGATTATACAATTAATCTATTACTTTATAATTAAAAAAAAAATCAGACTACCTCTGAGAATCGGCACAGCCCTCCAAATTCCAACTGGATCCTGCTGAGTGAGCTGTCCCATAGCAAGGTGGAGCAGCGTGGTAGGAAAGCCTATGACTAGCAGCCAAAACGAGTACACCACCAGGTACGGTATCTCCCCATACCTGACCGCCTCCCGCGGAAGGCGGACGGAGTTGAAGAGTGTGAGGGATAATGTGATGGTGCATACTTGTGTCTTGATGATGTTCCATATTCGTCTTACTGTCTGAAACAAAATGTAATTTATTATTTAATATACTTGGTTTCTTTTAGTGTTAGTCGGTGACCACCAAAATCATCAAAGAATCCAATACAAGTCTTTTCTAAGAAGTCTTTTTACAACAAGCAGACGAACCTCCTGATAGTTGTCCTCCCTGGACTTCAGACACAAAAGGCATCACCTATAGGTGTTCAACAAGAAATAAAGAAAGAAAAAAGGAAAGAAAGAAGAATGAAAATAAGAACTGAAAAGCAAGAACAAGCAAGAGTGGTGTGTTATCTAGACAGCCTTCACATTAAAATAATAAAACTAGTAATGATCTTTATGTAAAACCCTACCTCCAGGCGAAACATTTAATTAAAACTTACACAAAGCGCTGTTTAACAGTAGCAGTTATTATCAGAAAAGCTTAGAAAGAGAAAAGATGTAAAATAAAACAAAGAAATTTAGTCGCACAAAACAATTTTAATAATATCAAAACTATATACAAAAAGGTCTAAATATATACATATTTATATAATTCGGCGCAAATCTGCACGTACAACTTTCTTTTGTATAAAAATAACTAAATTTTTAAGCAGTTCCAATATCGTGCCATAAATTTGAGTTTACTCGATCGAGTTGTAATCGAGTTAAAGTGACGCCCAAACTTTCATTAATTGTTATTTATGAGACTTACGTGCAAAATTCGCAGGACTTCATCTTTTATTGTAAGTGCATTACAAAATATATAAAAGATATATTTTTTTATATGAAAACGTTATATTTACTTTTATTGTATTAGTGACATAAGGTGGGCCACGAACACATTTCGCTAAAGGCTTTTTACCCAATAAGCATCATGGCAGCGTCAATGTCAATTAGCAAACAATTTCAAATAATATCGCTACAATATACAACAAAATGTCGTGTCCACCTTCGGTCAAATACTAACATATTGACGGCCCCGTAGCCATACATAAAGTATTTTATATTGTCTTTATCTTATTAAGAGATGATTTCTTCTTTAAAACCTCGTTTTACAATTTGACGTACTCAAGGCTGACATTATTGTAATGTTTGTGTAATAACACTATGTATTAATTACTTATTACTATTATAAGTTATAAAAGGCAGGTGCGGATGGCGATATATAAGAGTTTAATAAGTTAGTGCGCACAACATCATAGACTACATCGCCACTTACCATCAGGTGGGATAGTAGTCAAGCACTGAC
>DWPA01007540.1:0-10263 GCA_018251375.1 Calpodes ethlius | reverse complement strand
GTCCTCCTTACATATAGGCCAGCCCATTGCCATTTCACTTGTGGTCTTCTCTTATTCTTTGAGGTATGTTGGTTACCCTAGTTCGCCGGCGGATCTCATCATTCCTGGTGCGATCACGTAGAGAAATACCGTCTATGAATTAATCAATTAGTAAAATTTTACGTCTCGGAGCCGTATATCATCACTGGCAACACACATTGCTCGAACAGCTTCGTCTTCAGGCACTGAGGTATTTTGGACGACATAATATGACGCAACTTCCCCAATGCGGGCTGCATCTGAGTTGGATTCTACGAGTGATTTCTTTCTCGAAGTTGGACTTACCCGTTTGGATCACGTGTCCCAGGTAAATGTATTCGTCTACAACAAGTTGAATTAGAACTATTTTATCTTATCCTATGAAGTAAAAATCCTATGAAGTAAAGTATCTTTGTTACAATTATAACTTGGATACCTCCTTTAGAAATGGCTCCTAACGAAGTAACTCGTCAATGTTTTCATTTGTAAAATGTGAGAAGAATTTCACCTTATATAATTATCGCTGTGACCAGAATTAGGATAATTGATTTCCAAAAATCTAATACCATTTCATTCACGTACCTTTTATTCGTTCAATAATTCCTCAAAACATTTTAAAAGCCACACGTTTTTTCCCACTGAAGCCGCAATTCAGACGTGACTCTTAAGCACTTGAAAAGAACAAAACAGCACCTCGAGGCCTCTTGGTAGAAGTGTGAAACGCGTGCACGTACCGTGTTTGTTCTTTGGGGACTTATTTTATTGTTGTGGAACAAATAAAACAAAGTTCACGATAAAATTTTTCAACAAAACGGATATACATATACTATACTTGACCGGTCAAAACAAGATGGAAAATTGTTATGTCTAACGAAAGCTAGTTAGGTTTGGGAATGTCTGTGTGTGCATTTTAATATCGCATTTGTCACACATCCCTAGGTTGCACCCCGTACATCCTTAGTGAAAAAAATTATTCTATTTTCATACCAGTGAACCAATATCACATCGTTTTGGAAGGAGTAGTCTTCTAATTTACATATATGTATAATCAGGATAGAAGATATAAAACTGCGTTCGAATTTTAAATTTAAAATGGTATTGGATTGACGTTAAAAATAAACAGTTTGAAAATGCTTTTGACGTAAAATTTTGTATGAAATGATGAAAATGCTGTGCAAAATACAAAGTAAAGTAAATATTTCGCATAAAAATATTTAACTTATGCAATACAAAACATAGTTTTAGGGTAAAGCTATTTGCACAAAATATGTTCTGATCTTACCAATACAGGTACCAATATAGGTGTATACTTATCTTAACTTCTAAAGATTACAATTTCAAAGATACATTAGATTGTCATCTAAAGACTTATACCAATACCTACTCGTATCAATGATCAAAATACGTTTTACGCACGACGTTAAAAACAAAGAAGAAGGTCCTTTAATCAGAATTTCAAACGGCGTTTGCTCAGAAAAGTTTCGAATGCAAACGCAAATTTCCCTTCTAAAAGGAAAAATAACAAAAAAGAACGAACGAATGAACGGAATACAATCGGGTAGGCACCAAATCTCATTACCATCTGCGCTGTGCGTGTTCCTTTCATTACCGAGACGTGAGGTTTAATAGTATGGAAATGAGTTCCATTGAATACGATCCGGTTTTCGCGCAGACTTTTGTTCTAATCGAGCCGAAAATGCGATAAGAAAAATTCGCAAGATGTGAAGCTTATGCTAGTCATTCGCGTGTTGAAAATATAGAATATTATTTTTGTTTGTCGGAGAAAACCAGTGTAATATTTGTCGTAGATTTCTTGTTTATTTAAGTTTCTTAATTGTAATTCTTCCTGATAGAGACAATGAAATTGAATCTTAGACAATGTCTTAGTGCTTAAAGTACCAGCTCAATGAATACTAAGAGAACCGAAGAGACGGCTCAATAAGCAAATCTCAAACTGCAAGTCACGTGATTTGTGAAAACAACACAAATCGCGTGAAGAATACAATTTAGCGCAATACGGCACTGAACTTTACGAAGACGTTATGTTCGGAGTCAGCAGGCTGAAGATTGAGTCCTGTATCATAGGTTCGTCGAAATCCGAAGCTGTGAGAGAAATGGAGATACTGTGGACGGTCGAATACCTCTTCTCAATTTCCACTAACCGTGAATGGAGTGGCTAGTGAAACTGACCTGACACTACACAGAAGATTTCCTGAAAGTCAGCCTTTATAAGATTAGGATGGCTCTCAAATGGGATAAAATTTCAAAACACCCAGGAATTATTACACGTGAACAAGGTTAATGCGAATTAAAATTAAACATTTTTGTGTGTGCAAATCCAGTAATAACATTCCCCAAATTAATATATTTTTTAATTATAAATATCGCTTAGACATTGGGAGTTAATACGTAAGTACTAGAAACATCAAATAAAAATTAATTAGGTCATTTAAAAATTAGGGTCTGGTGTTTTTATCAAGAGAATAAGATTTTTTTTAATAATATTTGTTAATGTATTTTCATTCAAATAATATTTCTTTTTGACTCAAAATACGTATTTTCATCCAGTATATTCTGCTGCCCACTGTAACTGCTGGTGAAAAAATTCATACGGTGAGAATCGCCCAATCTGGTTGGCTGTGGTGAAAAATGAACAAAATGTGTGTGTGAATTGCTCGCGTTGCCAGTGGACTGAACAATTTTCTTTTGAAGTCCCGTGTGCTTTGACTGAGTTCACTTGACAAGGATTTTTTAGTCACCGTCCTTTCCTGAAGTTATGGAAATATCGTTTCAATAGTATGCGAAGTTGAGCTTTTTTATCGACATTCTTTCAGTTTTGTCATGTATTATACGGATGGATGGATTCTACTTTTGTATAATATACAACTGTTTGTTCCTGACTTCATATGTTTTTGAAAAGGAAAACTATTCGTAATGATATTTATTTCTACAACGGAACCCATAAGCAATATAATTTTAGTCTTGTTATTTTGTATCTGGGAATTTATTCCGGCTAATGTCAGAAATAGCTTAACAGATTCGGATGCGATTATTAACTGTTGTACTAAGCTTGGAGTAATATTTAATGTTTGTTTTATGTAATTCTGTTAACTAATCATAAATATGATTTAAATTGAATTATCGCATAAACATGTTTTCCATTTTGGTATTAAAATATTTGAGCATAGCACAGAGGCGAGGTTACTTGTAAAAGTAAATGTTATTTTTACAGTAACCAATCTAATTACATAAGCCTGTTACTATTCACTAATGATTATTCATCGCTTACTCTAAAACTATCCGCAACCACTTTAGAGTAAATTTATGTTGATTCCAAGTAGTCGCTCACTGTGTAATTTTGGACAGGTTGAGCGCGACCGGAATCCTCCAGTGAGAGCTTTACATCAGTTGGATTAATTATGCATTACATATAGGTACGTTCTTACCGCGTTTAGGGTCTGTTCACACTGCAACTTTTCCTTTATTTATGTTTACATATTGTGCTAAAATTCGTAGAAAAGAGTGAATCCTAGTGTAGTAATGTGAGAGGTAAATTATAATAAAATCATTTGCATTCAGTACCGAACTCTTTTCCACTTAAACGATTCGTTATTTTCCTGGATAGTGATTTAAAACAGTTCCATTTTCTTTTATTGTGCATTCATTATTCATTTATACATCTATCCTCCATTATTATCTTAAAATTCACACCACCATATTGATTCAATCACGAATAAAAAAAAAGATTGATAACGTTATAAAAATAAACGTTAACACAATTCGGCTCAAATACCTGAATTCGATTTTAACGAATCGTTATTTTTACTGGATCTCCAAAAACAAGTGTATGAGAGAAAGAGTCGTAATGAACTCAAAGTTCATTGTGAACGAGGTGACATGATAAGTTGAATGTGGGTAGTACAATAATTTAGATAACATGTTCAGTATGAACACAGCCTTAGTTATTTCATAGTTCAGAATATAATACACGTTGGAAGTCTGGATTAATCTGGCAGTTAATAACATTTAGATCCGTATTACGTCACACTTAAACAGTTATCATAAACTAATGTGGGTGCCTTTGGAGAAGATTCACATTATGAGGGTACTTTCAATAAAATACATATTTATCTATTTCTACTGAAGTGCTCATAGCTCGTTGCTTGTGTCGATTCTAAGTGATTGAACGAGAGAATCAACAGCAGGCATGGTTATGGTGGGATGGGTAACCGCTAGTTGCAAAATTTCATGAGCAATTCCATGCTCCGTCTTGATTATTATGATTACACTAGCAGTACGCCGCGGTTTTGTCCGCGGTAATTAAAGAACAATCAATTAAAAACTATTTTAAGAACATCTCGGTATGATCATTAATCAGCCAGGCCCTGGGCCTCAAAAATTTATCCCGTTTTCACAACGTTTTCTCCTATCGAATCCTAAAGTCAAAGTCATAAAGAGAATATATAGCCTATAAATAAGCCTTCCTCGATATATGGACTATTCAACACATTAATAATTTTTCAATTCGTATAAGTAGATCCTGAGATTAGCGCGTTCATACAAACAAACTCCTAAGCTTTATATTATTAGTATAGATGACAGGCATTAGGCAATTATAAAAGGCCTTTGGAAGGCAATAAACCTGTTGATTCTTTGATTTTGATTGGCTGTTAATCCCTCCGTAATTCAGACTGGGGCCACGTCGTTGAGCATTATCTAAGGCTTCGAAGTTAGGAAAAGAAAGAGATGCCTTATAGCCTTTAATAGGTTGGAGCCAGGTATTTATTTCTACTATAATACAACTATTATTTACTATGGCTGGCTAATATTGTTAATAATGTAAAATTAATCAAAATTCATATTATAGCGTTGAATACGAATATAACTATTTTTTGAAAATAATAGATTTTTTCCCTAATATAATCATATCAAGCGGTAAGTAATTTAATAATATCTTGAGGCAACATTCTGAAGATGTCTTTGAAAATCGAAAATGAATATCCTCATTTGACCTTCACTTGTTTTTCACAAGAGTAGTACATTATTTTTTGGACCTCCCATTAGGAATACAACACGTTACGGAAAGTTAAAAGTAAGTTCTTAATCTCATTTAATTTTACAAATGAGAGAAGACTAATCTTTTTAACCTGTTACTGAGTGCAGAGCAATTTAAATCGAAGGTCGAAACCCAGCTTGATCCCAACAAAGTTTTTTCCCGTTAACCGTTAAATGAATCGTGAAAATCACCCCCTGATTGCCGGGCGTTGACAAATGAAATTTTCCGACGAGCTGACTGCGGCGATAAGACCGGCAATGTGCAATTTTGTGTTGTGGACATCATTGCTGTACGTTTGGCAGTTCGCCGTTTATTCTCTGTTTAAATATTCGATTTTTAATTTGGATTAACGTTCACAAATTGGATCTACGCAGAAGGGTATGGTTGGAAAATTTATATAGTTACAACTGTTTATGTTGAATTCATATAGTCTTCAAATGAAGGGTGAGGTTAGTAAAACCATAACTTAGTCAAGAACATAAGTTACACTCAAGGATATTTGGCCTCTTACCTCCATATGAGATAGGTATACTTCACAAAATGTTGTGTTTATTGATCAAATGAGCAAACAACTATATTTAAGGCAACTAATTTATTTATCCAGAGTGGTTAAATTTTAATTAGTGTATATAATTACGAAGAACGTAATCACGCGGTTTTTATTTCTTAATAAATTTTAGTTTGATGTGACTCGCATGCTATTCATGCAATGTCGGTGATTAACCTCTTTGGCGATTGAAACTTGGACTAATAAAATTTACATTCGAAATTCAAATCACTTTTTATCCCTAGACAGATTAAATCTTGTCTAAATAATTTTCCGAGCGTAGGTACATAGGTTTCCTTCAGCGGGGGTGGTTATCAACATATACATATATTTCAATGGAATTCAATTATTTTATGACTTACCAACTCTTTATATACAGTAATAACTCTAACTTACGAGACTTCGATTTAAAAATTATTAAAGTCTTTGAATTATACTCAAATTTTATCGTGGATTCGATGAATTAATCTGATGATAATAAATGATAGACTAAATCCATCTTACAAACAAAAATATTTACCATTCTATACAACCGTGAGTCACAATGAAATGATTAACTGTGTCTCTGAGCGAATAAATACCAACAGATGTTTTAATACTTAAACAAGGTTATTGAAATTAAATATTTACAAACATATGTATATAAAATAAACATATTTAACGCGAAATCAAAATATTTCACTGCTTGTGAAATATCATTAGCACCTCTACGCTTCTAAGGACGTGCCTTTAAATAAAAAGGTAAGAAACGCTCAGTTGCAAATCATTCAAGTTAGTATAAGAACTTGTAAATAATATTACTGATTTGATTAATACTTTAAACGCTATACATACATTCGATATCAACAAAGATAATACGACCAAATAAATATAAGCAGTAAACGTGTTAAGTGTACTATAGTCCGATAAAAATAATGAGCAGTTTATTCAGAGAAGCCAGACGGCATGTAGTACATACATGCGAGCACACACATACAAGGCAAAGTTATTCTACACAATTTGCTGTAACGATAAACCAACAAACTTTACTGGCAAAGCGCTCTAATAGATTTTTCACATGAAAAATAATACTTGTTATTACCCTGAGGGTTTTCCAATAAGTTCTTGAAGCTACTTTTATTTTACAAGAATTGTAGGTGACAGCAAAGAAAATACACATTAAATATAAATACAGAACATATTACGAAGTTTCTTAATTTGATACGTCTTAAATACTAAAAGGTTTTTGTTTATCTTGTAATAAGTATAAAACATAAGGTTAATAAATAATATCAGTTTTAACTTCGCGTAGCTTACAACGTAACGCGTAGGTCGTAGCAGATGCTACGATATTTTGTATGTACGACTGAGATATGTACATTTTGAGATTAATCTCATGTTAATATACTTGTGAATATACTTGTAATATACTTGTGAAGTATTAGTTGATGAGTAATCGGCCTTGAGTAAGCAGTGATAGCCTCGTAGTTTGAACGTTAGTTTCCCGAACGTGGAAAACATCGCGAGGAAACCTGCACACCCGAGAGTTCACCATAATGTTCTCGAGGATGTGTAAAGTCCACCAATCCGCACTAGGCCAGCCTGGTGGACTATGGCTTGTACCCTTCACATTGTGTGAGGAGACCCAAGCCCAGAAGTGGAACAGTTACGCCTTGGTACTCATCAGAAAACGTATCCCTTAGTACGTATTCGCTCTCGAAAAAATATTAAGATGGATTTTTACAAAGAGCGTAGAAGACGCTCATATCTAGCTCTCTCACACTGCGATCGAAATGTTAAATATATTTCATGTTTGGTTTCAGAAAATGGTAAAAATACCCAACCATCGTATGTGTATTATCTTGAATAAACTGGGAAGTACTGAACTTGCTTTAGCCTCGTTCATTGTTCAACAAAGTACCACGTACAAGGTAGGTTAACTTGAGTATAGAATACGTAGAGCACCTTACATACCAAAAATAAATTTCAAGATGATAAATATTTAACAAATTATATTTCTCAAAATAATTACATTGGTTGTTCAGACGTTCGGCTATTATCTTATGAATATTTTTTTTTTTATTATTTGTTCTTTAAATACTACTTACGTTATTTGAAAAATTTCCTCATAATCAAATTCCTTATTTGATACGTAAATTCGCGACAACAGTAGAAAAATCAAGTTTACGATTAACACTGGAAGCTAACTTTCTGTGATAATATTCCATTCGGAAGCGAAACAAGTATTGGAGCTGCTATTTATATTGGAACTTGACTTTGTTTTATTGAAAGTGTATTATATTACCTGTGAGAGGGGAAGTCTTAGAGCTATATCTAGAGGTAGCAGATTGAAGTCTAAACATCATGTATTATGTACGCAGATTACTGCCAAATAGGCTGATACTTATAACAATGTTTTCTGTGAAACATGATACTTATAATACATAGATCTACGTGGGTAGAGAATCGAAACTTTGACCCTTCATTCCGTACACATACTAGTTTAGTTAAACCGTTATTTTAAGATATATCGTTTAATAATCCTTATAAACTACCAATAATATTAATTCTCTTATCAGTTTATCTTTAATACTGACAAAGAAAAATATGTAATGAAAAAATACGCCGAAACAGGCTTTAGCATATTTTAAATCTAATCACCATTCCATGAACTTTGTTCAAATCCGCGTATTTGGTTCCTCTTGAGGTTCGTGGAATGTGGCGCAGGGGACCCATTTTGCTTCGCTGAAACACAATTCAACTCAAATACTCTCAAGGGACAATTGAAAATGCCAACTAATATAAACAAGAACCTCCTACGAATGGTACGGATAAAAGGTTTTTTTACAGAATGTTTTTCTTTTACCATCCCAATCGAATCAAAATATCTGATAAACAAACATGATAATTCTTCAAATAAATCGTTGAAATATCATTACAAATTCAGCTTTTAAAAGTTGTAAATTGAAATGAATTATCACTTGCTTCGGTGAAGTAAATAACATAACTGTCCCACTGATTGGCTCGGGTCATCTCTTACATTGTGAGGGTATAGGTCATAGTCCACCGTGTTGGCCAAGTGCAGATTGGTAGACTTCACACACCTTCGAGAACATTATGGAAAATTGTCAAGTGGGCAAGTTTCCTCACGATGTTTTCCTTCATCAAAGCAAGTGATAATTAACTTGTAATAGGCTCGTAACTTTTTGAAAATTAGAGGTACGAGCAGGATTCGAACTCACGCCCATGAAGTAAAATACTGTGAGGAAATCAGCATGCCTAAGTTCTTCATAGTGATTTATAGAATAATAAAATATGTTAATCTCCACTAAGCAACGTGGTAAACTATGATCTTTACACATTTTAATAAGAAAAGAGATCTGTGTCCAGCCAGTAAGAGATTCATGGGTGTGATTTTACAAAGGCAAAAAAAAAATATATTTATACCAATAGGTTAAGAAAGCTATGACCTATAATATTTAGGAACACGAACAATTTCGATTTATAATTAATGTAACTTAGATAGATTCATCAGATTTCAACATCAGATTATTTTTCCTACATACATCCGCCATTAACGTTTCGGTATTAATAACGGTTCGTTGAAGACGAATGTCCGCTTATATGATCCAAATTTTGGTTTAATATTTCGTGACAATTCATAAGTACGTATTCATCTTTTTATGAGGTTTTCGTTATTTTTTACGATTCAAGAGTACGTGCGTAACTTTGATCATAAAATTTATGTACCATTAAAAATAAGAAGAACGTTTTAAATCACGATCCGGAAAAAAAACGATTCGTTTCAGTGAAAATGCGCCCTCGCTCAAGAGTATAACGTTAATACTCCAGGAGCAACACGGTCACTAACAAACGGACCGACTATAAAATAATTAAAGGATTTTTAAACGGAAAATGTATGTAACTTTGCAAAAAAAAATATGAAGTTCGTTATATTTTATGCCAACATAAAAAGGTATAAAATATTTTTATTACACCACTAAATACGTACGACCCAACGTTTTGACGTCTGCCGGTAATTTAACTGCACTTTGCGGGTACTTCAACATTTAAAGGGGCACTTACAAAAATAGATTTTTATTATAACGACAGAAAGTTATTTTCGAGCTACCCTCCGAGTGTTTCAATATAGAAATGCTTAGAACTTCAGCACAGGTTTAAATTCTAGGATGGATGTTTTTATACTTTTTTTCATTCGCTTTCTTGTAAGGGAGATGCAAGAATTTTGATAGTTTTAGATGCATTTTTGTATTTGATTTAAAAATTATTTCTCATCACTTATTAATATTATGGTAATTTTCAGGTATATCTATGCATAGTCTCTGGATAAGAGGGTAAAATAATAAAAAACACCCATGACTTTTTGACAGGGGATAATAAATAAATAAAAAGTTGAGAACGAAAATTTTATTTAAAGTCGGTTATAAATAAAGATCCCTCGTAGCCTTGATGCGAGTGACTCTACTTGCCTATTGAGAATTTTTAGGTTTGATTCTCTGTTGAAACAGACATTTGCACTCATGCTTTTAAAGTTATAATATCAAAAAAATATATTAAAACTAAAAAAAAAACCGCCTTCTTAAAATATGTAACCATTGAAAATTTACTTTGTCTGGAGCCAATCATTCTAGGGTGCAGTATC
>DWPA01007539.1:0-10263 GCA_018251375.1 Calpodes ethlius | reverse complement strand
ACGACATGGTTCGCTTATTAATCGTACCTCATAAAATATAAAGCATACGCTAAGTTAATTTCTAAAGATGAGAGTTTCAAACATTAATCATTATTTAAAATAGATTAATGTGAAAGAGACTGTTTTGACGGATGCGAGGAATAATTGAATGTGAATTAATAGGCGCTGCGAGGTGCGATACCGCGAGCGCGACATACCCGTCTTATCTCGTGATCTACGCGCGGCTGTCAGCGTCGATGTCGGCCGGTAGCGGAGCGCCCGAGCGCCCGGCCGCCGCCGACCATCCAGCACCGAGCACCACTCGATCGTAATAAGTCATTGTCTTTTTTTATAAGATTTATTGCAACGCCGCCGCGGGAACGTATTAATCAATGCGTTTCATGTTACAATTTGTTGTTTTTAGGCTAGCGCTGGCTTCGTGAAATGGTGCAGCCGAAGACAAGGATCTGTATGAAATAATGTGTTAATGCATTTTGATACGCTTAGTTTATCTTGGAAAATATTTATTGAAAAGAAAGAGGTCATCGGAAACAAATCATTGGACTGTAGCATCGTGCCGTCAGTGACGAACGTGTATGACTGCTGTAAAAATGGAGGTAGTTATGTTGTAAATGATAACACTTTCCTAAAAGTATTCAACATGTGAGGGCATTCTTAGAAGAGATTCGTCGATTCCAGGAAGAGATTAGAACAGTAAAGAGCATACCACTCCCTTCATTTTTATGCCATATTCCGTGAAAAGCGACGATGCGGCGACGTCGCGACGTGTTGAAGTATTTTAACACCTACTTATATATGGACACCTACAGCGAGACATGTTCCCTATCAGAAATTATACATTCTTGAACGCCATACACTCAAAGTTCCAAACTACGATTCCCTGTGTCGTGGATACCTTGGACAACACACAAACATTAGAACGTGCGTCGAAGCTGAAAATAAAACTCATTCAAATTCATTTCTCACTGGGAATCAAACCCAGGACGTTTTGAATGGCAGTCCGGTATGGTAACCATTGTGCCACAGGTCATGAATTACTCAATACTCATATACTTATTTGAATCATAAAGACACATCTTTCTTTTTATTATTAAGTTTGTAACCAAGAAATATCTACCACAGGGGAAACATTTGCAAGATGTATCTAAATATGTGCATATTATTCTTTAAACCGTTTTAATACAATATCAACTGATCTCTCAATTTCTTTACGCTACTCTAATTTTATCACTTTTTACAATAACGCGCGCATTTGCATTGAAGTAATTGCTTACTTTCTTTAATTATACTTGTAAAGAGCATGACTTTCTAATTAGAATAACTTTACTGTTATTTGAAATTCACACATACGCGGTGGTATTTTATACGCGGTAGTTTTTATCATTCCGTAATATTTGGTTTTGTAAAATGTTAAAAGTATTAAAAGGCTTTCTTCACTCGGTTTTGGTCCCAATCCAAAATATCCCGGTCGTGGTATCCTACTGAGCGATAAACGAAGGATGGGTGCCAGGTCTCGCCTTGAAGGTCACGGTGTTTTTATACCTCATAAATTATTTCTCACGATAGTTACCTACGTGCATGAGCGTATCGAGGAAGGGAGGGGCAGGATGTCTTCCAGTACGTTGTTATTTTTGTCCATAAAAATTTTTGTATACCTGGAAAAATCTGATTTGATGCTCTTAAACCAGAGGCAGGTACGCCCCCGCCTACGAGTATTTACTAGGGTATAGATGAGCTCTTCCATCCATGCTTCCGCTTTCCTTCTACTATTATCTACAACGCGTAATATGATCGAAGCTTTTTCGATTTAGAAGTAAGTTAAATTGATCGGATTTACTATATTTTCTACGACATTGAATGAGCGGAGTTGACAACTTAATATTATATTGTGACTCGACTTAAAATTCACTCGGTATTCAGTGGTGTCCACAACTAATATTGTTTAATGATAATTATCTCTAAGAAATAACCGAAACTGATGCCTACGCGACGGTTTGACTCAAGTTAAGGTGTGCTTTCACACACCTCAGCATTTAAACTTATTATCAGTTCTCAACCGCACCCAAGATGGGGCTCCATTTTCAAATCATACTTACAAACTGAAGATTTCGATTCATCGCACACAACACATGCTGTGATTGCCTTTAATTATAGGAGCAGTTATGTATACATCTATAACGTGCGTAATTTTTTAAGTGGGTGGAGCTGTATCTTGCGTTGGCAATCCAAAGAAATAAATAAATCTTCTTGCAGTCTTCAAGAAATTCTGTTTTTGATGTTATTTATCACTCGTTGCAGTCAGGAGACCATATCATTATTTATTTATCGTAATTTGTTTTCTGATCGTGCCATACTGATAGCCTTCAAAACCATACAAACTCAGAGTACATACCTATGACACGAGGTGTCAGCCTGGTCAGTTTGCGGTGGAACTTGACCTAGTGCATCCCCAGTTTCATGTTTGTTGTGGACATCACGACACGTTGCGTTCATTTCGCATTAATGATTTCACACGGGAACTTGAATACGAACTGTTTTACAAAATAAAGGTATCCGCCTCGCCGCAAGCCACGAGCGAAGCTCGTAGATTTGGTGGTACTGCCGCAACTGCGCGGCCAAGCGGTGTTAGGAGCTGCAAAGATTGATTATTTCTTGATAATTGGTTAATCTTTTAATGTCGAATTAATCACCGTCTTCGACTTTAAACTAACAGTTAACGTCATAGACCGTGTCAAAGCTGATAAAATTATTGTCTAAATAGTCTTCTAGAAACGTGAGAGGGCGCCACCGAGCGGAACGAGGAGATCCTAATTAAATTATTTGGAGCGTGACGTGCGCGCGCGCATTTATGCTTCGGGTTTTTCTTGCGAGTATTAAACTAGTAATTTTATTAGAGCAACTTATAAACGGAAAACGGATATTAAATTATAGTAATGCGATTATGGCGTTTATACAATGCAACAGGCCATCAATATACATATTTTCACAAGTATAATTATAGTCAGGAAAAATGCGGTTAAACATCTAATAAATTGTGCACAGGAAAATCAGTAGTAAGTAATTAATGATTTAGTAAAAAGATACATAAATATTGAGCTGTGCAAGTAGAATTTGGTGGTTATTGTACGTGGTATTGGTGTTCTAGACCATGGGCATTCGTGACTCCAAGACAGGTGTAGGCCGAGAAGTGTCAAAAATCTTTCTTGAAGAAACTAATGCCATAATATATAGAATGTTGTGAAACAGGGGTAGGAACAAAGTACAGTAAATTAAAAATTATGATTTGTTGATTGATGTTAATTTTATATTAATTTATGCAATGATAAAACAACGCACGCCCATTTCTGAATCTCGAACAATTTATAATAACGTATCTGTACCTAGTCTGTGCTATTACACATATTACCCATTAAGATTAAAATATGAATTACAAAGTTAAGCCTAATTTAGTCTTATTTTTAATAGGCAACTAGAATAATCTGAGTCTAAAAAAAGTACATTTCTGTTGACACTGACGCTGTCAGTGTCAGAATTTTTGATCTGACAGTAAATATCATAGTTGTTCTACTTGATTTGAGGTTAGAAATCATTAGCAGAAAAGGGATTTTCTTATATTTGTTTGCAATAAAAATGCATTAGTAAATTCACTATTATAATAAATAGTTTATAAAAATGGCGGTGGCATCTGTGCGTATGGGCTTATTTCGTACAATTGTCCAAAGTGGCTATTGGCCATTGCAACGGCCGATGAGTTACAAGAGTGCGATTTCTTTGGAAACCCTTTACCCAAAGAGTTCGCTGAAGCTTTCCGCGCCCTCTTTTGTGAGTACTTGGCTTCGAACGATTTGTAACTTAAAGCTTTGATTACTATTATTTGGTGCCGCTTTTAGTGTTATTGATGTCCAAAGAGGAAGGGGACTGATGGTTTATCTCTTGGTTGGCTATTTGCATTAAAAGCTTTGACACCAAACACAGTATGTTATAAATTAACAAATATTTTTTTTGGATTATAAATTATCACGTATCTTAATGTTTTCCAGGTTCCAGATCCTAATGAAAAGTTCACTGGGTATATACCTATTGAAAAATTAGATATAACTTACAGCGCCAGCTCAGGCCCTGGGGGGCAGAATGTCAACAAGGTATATAATTTAGTTCATCATCATCATCGTTATAACTCAGAATTATCCCAGTGCTGGGTTTAAGTCTCCTCTCAGAATGTGAGGATTACATGCTGTAATCCACCATTCTGGCTGAGTGCAAGTTGACAGACTTCATACAATTTTGAAAACATTATGGAAAAGTTTCAGGTGTGCGGGTACAAGCACTCAAGTTTATAAAAGTTAGAAATGTAAGTGGGATTGTAACCCAGGCTCCTTCATTCCAGGGAATTGTGTTCAATCACTTAAGCTATTACTGTACTGATACAGTTATTAATAGTTAATGGAGTATTTTGAAATACTGTCTGTACCACCGTATATTGTGACAATACTTATGCATGGTGGAGTACAGTTGCATTGTCAGGAACCAGTAATGAGTGGATTTTGCTTGCTTTTGCTTGTATTTGGCTAAAAGTGTTTCCATTTCTGCACACATCAGAATTGTCGACATTGTTAACATGAGTGACTCATTTGTTCTGATAGGTTGTCTAAAACCTGTCCAGGATAGATAGGTTATGTAATATTAAATACAATAATTAACTCGGGTGACGGTTACATATGAGTAATTGTATAATATTTAATTATATCTTAGTACAGGAGAGGAACATACTCAGAGTTCTTTTAATTTATTGTTCACTACAACAGCTGAGATACAAAAGTCATTTTGTTGTGATAAGTGTACTCACAATATATATTTTGTACACTAATATTCCAACGTAGTTGCATGGATTACGGTCATGGATAAAATGTACTCTGTCTATAATAAATTAAAGTTAGAATGGTATGGTGATAGGTGGTACAACATATGCATGATTTGCCCGGGGAAGTACCTCTGCCTTACCCATTTTGATTATGTAATAATTAAGCTATTATTAGTCTACTTTGCGACAATCCGCGATTAAAATGTATGATGGTATATATTTTAAACATGCGTGGTACCTCCCTCCCTCCCACAAAGGAAAGCTCGTTTACTATGCTTATGTCACAAAAAATAAATAAATATAGGGAAATATCAATAACTTAATTAAATAGATGCATACTATATTTAGAAAACAGTAACCATGAGCTGAACATACCAATGGAGTTAGTTTATTAACTAGTAGGTCACAAGTATTGATATTTCAATATTTTTTTTAGGTGCACACAAAAGTTGATTTACGATTCAAACTGAGTGAAGCTGACTGGCTTCATCCTGATGTTAAGCAGAGAATGATTGAATTGGTAAGTGTTCAAACATACACATATATTGTTATATCAACATTAAATACACATTGTCTAATATTTGTGTGGAGTGTGTACTTCTAAAATCTTTGAGGTTTTAGAATCTGTCAATCCTCAAATTTGGGTTAGTTTTCCTAGTATGTGATGCAATCTGCTGAACAATATTATGGTACAGGCAAATCTTAATGTAGATATCAAGATTATCTTCTGTTTAGTACCAGTTTCAAAAGGATTTTTGGATGTTAATACAATACTTATTATTTTTTTTCACTCTTTTTGTTTAACCATTTCTCCTGCTCCATGATGCAAAAACATTCTAAAATGATAAATCTCAATTAAGTTTAGATTTTATGTTGTAAATTTTAACATTTAAACTGCTATTTTCAGCATGGCAATAAGTTGTCTAAGGAGGGCTACCTGATCGTCCGATCAGACACCACACGGTCGCAGCAGCTCAACCTCGCCGACTGCATGCAGAAGCTCCGTAACATGCTTAGGGACGCCGCAGTCACCAAGAGGCAACCCTCACCTGAGACTGTGGAGAAGATCCATCAAAGGTGAAAGATGTTTGACTTCTAGTATGTTTTTATCTACATAGTTGATAACCAAGAAGAACGAGTCACCTGATAGCTTTCAGTGTTGATTATATTCTTTAGCAACATAAATTTCTCACCAATGTGCTTCTCATCAAGAAAGAAGTCAGGACGGAAGGACTGGCTCTCAAGACCTTAGAACATGATGAGACCTTTGGAGGCTGACTCAAACACAATGATGGTAGCTAGCCAGGAATGATTCAAGGAAATAAAATAAATACCATTAATAATATCAATAAGTAATGACTTCCTACGCTATGTGCAACTATAAGAAGTTTTTATAGAGGGTGATCATTAATTTATTTGTCAATGTTTAAGATTTGTTATGGCTGCACTGATTGAAAGTTATGTAAAATCTTGTAAAATTACTAACTAATTCCGTAATGATTAAGAATGTTGAAGTCGCAGAATTCAATGGCTATTCCTTGTCAGGTGGTCACTGGACATTGATAAGTTTATACAATGGTGGGAGGGAGTAAACTAGGTGGAATTGGGATGTCTAATACTAAGGTGTGTGTGTGTGTATTCGCAGGCAACTGAAGGCGTCGCGTCTCCGCGTGGCCGTGAAGCGCGAGGCGGCCCTCAAGCGCGAGCTCCGCCGGCCGCCCAGCGTCGTCGACTTATGATTTTTCCATTAATTGGGCATACTTTTGATAAAATTTGGAATTAGTAAGTGACGTAATCTGAAGACATTGTGACGTAATACTGACTTTCTGCTCAGCATCCTTACCTGGCCAGTATTTAAGTGCTATCCATTGTATCAAATCTGCATGGAATCTAACAATACCTAATTAACCAGCGTATAGTATTCTCGAGATATGTAATACACCTCTCTTTATTGGATCTGTTGGCTTATAATTTATTGAAGTACGAACCATCGTACGTACATTAAGATATATATGTCTAGGATGATAATTAACAGAACTGTAAAATTAGCGGGTTACTTTTGTCAGTCTAGGATTCTTTCCATGTGCCATGTGCATGTGTGCTAATAATGACTGCGACACTTACTAGTTATAAATTGTATATCAATGAGTTAAATATTTTGGAAATATCGCTGATATTGTTTCGGTATTTATAAAATTTACAGCAGCGGTACCGAAATATTAAATTCATTGCACAGATTCATAATAATAAGGATGATATTCCTATTATTGAAATCTGTGAAGTGTGCCCAATTAGGTCTTGTGGTGTGAAGTACTTTTGTGTAAAGTTGTAGGTATTGTAAGTAGAAAATAAACATTTATGTTACAAGCTCGTGTTTCAATCCCCACTAGTATTATACATGCGAATGTAAGTTGTTTATTGCACTTTCCCGCAGAAACTACTTAACTTTTCATCATGAAACTTTGTATTAATATACTTCTTGGTATTAGTAATTACATAGGGTAATATAATTTAAAAAAAATGCGGACAAAGTCGCGGGTAAAAACTAGTAGTATTTATAAATAAAGTTTCGTACGTATACGATCGTATTCATATTCTTTTGTAAGTCATAGACAATATGATCAATACCATATCCCGACAAGAGAGGGACTACTATTTAATTATAATTTTATTATTTCCCTATAAAAGAGTTTGAGAAAAGACAAAAAGTCTTGTCTAGGAGAATTAATTATGTAGATTATGAACAATAAACGACGCGCCTAGTGTTTACGTACTCTGTGGTAAATGACACTGGTTGTCATGGCAACGGCGCTTCATAACAAAATATAAACCAAAACTACTTCACAAAAAATAGTTTTGTTTATGTTATTGTTTCCTTTCGCTGACACCTAAACATGTCATACAGGGACCTCAGAAGTAAGTATCTTCCCGTATAATTGTTATCTGAATATAAAATAATGTGAAAAGTAAGGTATTGTGTACCGCGGCGAACGTAATGTTCAGAGACTCGTGCCTTCCATGGGACATGTAAGATGTGTTACTACTGTTATGGGCTGAGTTAAAGTTGCATCCATAAACGATGCTATGAGGTCTCACAGTGAAGTAGAAAGGATCGATTATTTGTATAACAATGATATAATACGAATAATCTATATTTTTTTTCATTTCACTGTGAGATCTCATACTATGGTCTTTGAATACAGAAGTCTACTGTCAACCTAGTTGATTTTCAGTAAAATAGAACTTGTAACATTGGTACCGTCTAATTGTATCATAACTTGAGTTCTATTTTTTAGCAAAAGATTGAAAAAATACAATAGTTTCGCTCCGTCAGTAGAGGAATGTTCAAAGACAACAACAATGAAAATTCAAAGTTTTTAAAATCTGTAATTGTCGTATCATACTTTAAAACAGTATCTACATACTGAAATGTGGCATAAAACATGGATCTGAGCTGATGATCTTCATATCATGGAGCCATTGATTATCTAGTAACTTATGTACCGACTTATATACGTGTATGCTGCAGTTTTAATGTCCAAAAGTATACTAAATAAAATCAATTTTAAATCAGTTAAATCTTTCAAGATTTCAGCGAAGCGATGCGCGCCCTTGGATTTCCACAGCCTATATCTCTGGAGAGCTTTCGCAGCCCGAACTGGGAGTTGGTGGAGGCGTGTCTGCGGTGGCTGGCCGAACGCGTGGAGCCCGACGCGGCGTTGCCCGGTGGCCGGGCTAGTGTGGACCAGCGAGTCGCCATGGTCGCCAATGCCGTGGAACTGTTTGTAAGTAGAAGTATCCATCAAGAGAACTGAATTAAGTAACCACACTAATAACTTGGACCTATTAGTGTATTTTTAAAAACTTATTAGTTAAACTATATGGATGGTATTCTGGGAATACCCACAGTTGATAGTGGGTGACACTACTTGTCAAGTCTTCCCAGGTGCTAATCATAATGGAAGGTGCTAAGCTAATAAATGGCATAGAGCACTGTAAATAATAATTGTCTGTAAATAATAATTACCACAGTTAGTCACCGGGAATCCTCATACGAGAGTATGTAACCGAGCATTTCTTTTAACCATTGTTGACAGCATTCAAAAGCCAACCTAAAGCTGAATGGCAAGAAGATCTACGGTGCCGACGGCTGGGCGGTCCGCGAGCTGCTGAAGGTGGCCACGTTGCTGCGGGCGGCGCTGGATGCGCCCGCCCCCGCCGACCGCCTGGCGGACACCGGCCGACTGGTCTACGACGTCTCCAACAGAGTAAGCAAAGGAATAATAACCACCAGTCCCTCACAGATAACACTCTTTTGTTTAAGAATCCTTTTCTATATGATTTTATTTTAATGAGAAGTCTTGGTTATTGTAAATTCTCAAATGTGAAGATATTGTCTAAGTGTATTGGTAATCAAAGGATGTACAGTGGTTTTTTTCCTACGCTTAATGAAACCAGACCCATTTATACTATATATCTTTATAATTATTTTTGGCATCATTTCAGATCGCAGAAATCAAGCAAGCTCGCACGTTGGCCACCGATATCACAGCGCAAGGAGCTTTTCTTTACGACTTGCTAGGAAAGGAACCTGAGAACAAGGTAACATTATAGTGACCGCCAGTCTAAAACAATGTTCCTTGAAAATTAGGCTTCGTTCGCTGCTGAGATAAAGTTTAAATAATGCGCTGACAAGTCTCTCCTCGTTCTTCTACCTTTTCTAAACAGTGATAGAAGTAAAAAGGCATAAGTGTATTGACAAAACTTTTTCACAAAGAAAGGAATTTGACCTCAGGAGCAGCGCGAGCGGGCTCTCTCGCGACCGTTGGATATGTCAGCGCTGGAGGCGGCACTGAGGCGCGCGGCGGGCGCGGCGGCGGAGCGCGTGGCGGCGGCCCGCGACCAGATCGACAACGTGGCGGCCAGCGAGGCCGCGCTCGATGCCAAGCTGGAGCGGCGGCGCGCCGAGCTGCAGCGCGCCGAGAAGAGGCTGCATACCGTGCAGAAAATTAAGTCAGTCGGTCCAACACCTCCTGCTCGAGCTTAGTGACGACTATAAGCCCTTCCTATGAAGTACCCTGGGCTTTTAACATGTATAGCTCGAACGTAATTGCGGGTGATTTCCATCTACATGGCTTATGATATGATTGTCTTGTAAGTAATTTTTATGCAGGAAGCTGGAGAAAGCTTGATGGAAGAACCGAAGCGTGTGTGTAGCTAAATGAATCCTTGAGCGATTGGGAACGATTCAGGCAGTACATAACCTTGGTGGTAAAGTTTCGCACTATTCAACGGTTGCTGGCTCCCATCTGCTCGTTTTATTGTTCTTTTAGTTACGGTATATTGCAGTAAGCTGGCTCTGTTTTCTTTATGGGCAAGTTATTGTTATTCCAGAAAACTTC